>JAZDUH010000130.1:23660000-23820000 GCA_036419115.1 Scarus forsteni | reverse complement strand
TGGGCGCGCGACGCTACGTCAGTGGGTGACACGATTTTGGTAGCTGGGTCGCTTGTGGTGTGAACGCAGCATGAGAGGAACAAATGAATTTCACCAAGCCAACATGCTGTAATGTGTTACCTCCACAAAGGTAGCTCACATATTGCTGTGTCATTTATAAACAACAGTTCCATGATAAAGCTACCATCATACTATGATTTCTTGACCCTGAAAACCCACACTGAGCATGCAGAATTATGTAGATATCATTATTTGATAGACAGTTAATAAGCAAAAACGATCATTTGCTAATGGCAGTTATCTAGATCACCACAAAAATCGAATCATTTTTAAGTTGGACCATTATCTAAATTTCAGCTAAATCTATCAAGGAGTTTTTGTGGAATCCTTCTGACAAACAAGGAAATGGACAAACAAACTTATGCTAGCAACAAACATGACCTTATTGGTGGAGATAATAGTAAAAATACTGCAGAGGCAGCAGAGGCAGGTTAGTGGTCAGGAAGGCAAGATTGTGAACAACCCTGCATGGACTCCTAACCACAGGTGATAGCATAGAGTATCAAATAGATCGATCATCTTTCAAACAATCCAGGAACCTCTAATATCTCCGTACCAAACCTTAGATTATATATTCTATTGCAGGAGGAGTTTATTCTATCATCCCTGTTTTTTACTCACTACAGCCATGAACAATGGAATTGATTTGTAGCTTTCAGACACATTTAGCTGAGGATGTTGGCGTTAGATTCACAGGAGACTGTCTTCCAGTTTAAGCATCAGTAGCGGCAGCACCAAACTGAGACAGAAACATAGTGCCACTTCCTCCCAGCTGCACGCATGAACACACACGTTTAGCCAATCATTTCACAGTGACGTTGACACAGCCTCACTTGTGCGCTGTAAATGATATTGCTGGTCAGCACAGGACCCTACCGCTGTGAGGATGCTATGGGAATACAAATGAAGTCTGCGTGCACCGGATACAGCTCTCTGCTTGGGGAAGGAAAGCACACAGGAGAGTGCAGTGGACTATATTGTGTTGAGGAGTCGCTGAAAAATGATACAGAATGCAGGATGATACAAGACTCTGAGGAACTGAATGGAGGATAAAAGTGAACAATAAGCCCCTCTTGGAGATAGGCCTCACTGGACCCTTTGCAGAGCTCTATTATTCCTTCAGCTTTTGTCAAAATCATGTCTCTTGTGTCAGATATATCACCTGAGGATCCAATTTGAAATGTGACGCAGCCCTGCTCATTAACCCTGAGGCTGCCTACATTATTAGTAAGGAACAGCATGTACCACTTGTTTGCATGGCAGTAATTGCTGCTGACTTCATACTTCAATCATCCTAAAAGGCTTTCAAGCCATTTTAAGTCCTCTGATATTAAGGCAGAGTTTATAATCTCATGTGCCTGGTGGGCTGATTTAGGCCGAGAGGGTCGACTTGCCCCAAAAAGCTCATTGTTCACTTGTCTGACTGTAAAAGTTTGATTCTCTTGTCATGAAATTTAAGGGGGAAGCAACTGAAAAGATGAGTAACTTTGCTTTAAATGGGTCAGGAGAACTCTCATGGACATAAAGTCAGAAAAGTTGGATTTCACAGGAGATTGTACACAACACCTGCAGCAGCCAGCTTCTTTAAGTGGGACTAAAAGACTGAAAAGTGGTTCCATAGTGAAAGAAATTCAAGTTTTATTTAAATTAACAAAAGAAGGAAAAGAGTCCTTTTACATGTTACACAATTATCAAACTAAATCACTCAAATCTCATGGTGACTTTATGTGCTCGCGCTAATTAGCTGTAGAGTCACTGAAGGAGACAAAATGTATCCATCAGAAGGCCAATGCTGAGTCACCACTCCATCAAATCCATCTCTCAGGAGAACACTGGACTCGAGCCAAGAGGTGCTAAATTATGAAGAAGGAATCACTTTAAACAGATACGTTACATTCTTATTCATTTTTTATGTTCAGTCTCCAATAAAGCATATTACTAACAAGACATTTCGGGATGAGGCTGAGAGCAGTGGCAGCTCTGCTATTTAAACTTTCACGCCGTCTAGTTTTGTTAATGAGCTGAACCCTTCGGGTCACTTTGGGTTTTTTGTCATTACATAAAATCTTTTCCATCTGCCTCTGAATAGACATCTGAAATATACATCCTGCGTAAGTGAACAATTAATTTAATGTACTGTAAAGGGCAGCACTTGAGCCTTAAAGGTCAAATACTGCTTCACTTAGTAGATAAAAGAGGAAGGCCGTTAAGTGGCAGTAACTTGTGATAAAATCCAATCTCTTATAAAGCAAACATAAAAAATTTAAAGACAAAAAATGATTTAAGTGCAGGAAAAAGCCTTATAAATATACAACAGGCAATAACACCATCTAAAACAGCACAACATAACACTACGGAGTTCATCAGCTACTGAACTTTATCATAACCAACTGTACATTAACATGAGCATAGAGCCATTTAAAGCTGCCCTGCTGTCTGACAGGATTACAAAATATTAGTAAACCCTGTGAAACATGGAAAAGTAAAGCCAAAATATCCATTAAAATCATTCATTGTCAAATATAGCCTCTCAAGATCATATCTATCATGCCAAGCTCATTTTTGGAGAGGTAAGATAACTTATTTTTATTCAAATTCGGCTTCAATTGCCAATGACGGTATTTTTTCTGTTAAACTAAAATCAAATTTGAGGTATATACAGACAGAGACACTTAAATCTTTCCCACTTTCCTTGACTGAGCCTTGGCCGATCCATGACTGGGACATTAGGGGTATCCGATCCGATATTGAGATTGGATATCAGTCTGATATCAGCAAAAAAATAAATAAATATCAGTTTATATCGGCCTGTGTCTAAAATATCCGATACAAGGACTCCAATACAAGTAGTCGATTCTAATTTATTTATTAAATAAACTCTTGTTATTTTGTTATTTAGTTAGTTTACAGTTTAAAAAAGTATGTTTTTGTTTTTACTGGATTTCTTGAGAATACTTTGCTGGGTCCTCTAATTTATTTTTCATTTATTTCATTTAATTGTATTATATTCTTATGTTTAAGGTTAAAATTCATTGAGCCCATTGGTTAATAACAAATCAGTCAGTTTTTTCTCATACCTTTTACTGCTCACTACTGTTCTCTGTTTGAGAAATCTCACTTGATCAAGCCTTTTCTTTCAGTCCATGCTACAAAATAAGTAATAAAAGTATGTATGATTCCTGCTGATATCGCATCGGATCAATGTTAGTATCGGCAAATACACAAGGCTGCAATATCGGTAACGTATCGGAGGTGAAAAAGTTGTATTGGGACACCCCTATGGGACATGTTGGGACATGCCCACTGTGTGACTACGACATCCCCTATGACAGTGGTTCCCAAACTGGGGTACGTGTACCCCCAAGGGTACGCGAAGTGATGTGGGGGGTACGTGAAAAACTGTCAGGTCTAAGCAGTTGTTTCAGTAGTTTAAGTTCAAACTGATAAATGTTTGTATTGTGAGCTCTGATAAAGGCCTGAAGTGTTGGCATAGGGGCTGAGGCATCTTGGAGAGGGAAATCTGTCCTAAATTATCTAAGATTCTTAAAATAACATACAGTAAGTTCAGTCAGACAGCCTTTTAATTAAAGCTTTAACACTAGAACAGCCAACATTCCAATCCCCCTAGAACAGCCGTGGGGGGTCATTTTTACCCCCAAGCTGAAACAACTTCAGTAAATCTATGGTGTCATTTCTGAAACATGTGAAGTGGTTTATTTCCATCTATTTGAAGTTTATTTGAAGTAATTATGGAAACTTGGCAAAAAAAGTGTTTTAAAAGATTTATTTCTGCCTTTTTATTTTAAAAAAGTACTTTATTAAACAGGTAAAATACAATTTAAAACTAAACAAACTGTACAAAATCACACATTTCTCAATAATAATAATAAAAATAGTAATAACATATATATATAGATATAAGAAAATAAATATATCGTATATATTATATAATATATATTATACATATATCATATAAATATATATATACATTTATGTATATATATGTGTATATATATATATATATATATATACATATACATATATATATATATATACACATATATATACACACACACACACACACACATATATATATATATATATATATATATATATATATATATATATATATATATATATATATATATATATATATATAATATTATAATTATTCATAATAATGTTTATACTAATGATGATGATAATAATAATAATAATAATAATAATAATAATAATAATAATAATAATAATAATAATAATAAAAATACGTTTAGGCCTACACAAATAAATACATTTTCACTTCTTTAACAAATTATAGGAACTATAGGTTTACACAAATATGAAAATAACAACAATCAAATCAACTTTTTCCAATAACACACACTCACATACATGCAGGTCATATTGTGACATTCACACTAACATTCACAACAACTCAACATACATATCACATGCACATACCCCCCCACATACACACACACACACACACACACACACACACACACAGGCACACTCGCATGAATAGACATACACAAACACATTGACACATACACATGTGTACACATTACTCACAGGCAGAACACACGCTGTACACTGACTGTGCACTGTCCACAAACTGCACGTTGGCATGTTTTTGTGGTTTTGGTCTTTATGCATTGACGCTTCTGGTACAGTTTCTCCTCTTCTCATAGGGGTGGCCTGTGATGACGGAAGTACAGGATTTGGTGCTAGCCTCAAGATGTGCTCAGTGCGCTACAGCTTGCATAGCTCCAGGATGAAATCTTGCCGGGCAATATTTGTGTCTGTGCAGCCCCAGTACAGGACCAATGCATTCAGTGTACATTGTAAACCTTTAGTTTGGATCCGTATTACTAATATGACAGCTGGTTGCAATAGCTACTAATAGCTGTCAAAATCAGACTACAAAACAAGCGTTGCTTAGCAACCAAAATGGCGGGAGGGGCGTGCACGAAAGATACTGAGCTGCTGAGCAAAGGCGTACAAGATGCTGCTCCAATATGACTGCAATATACACTGGTCTAGATGAGGGTCCACAAATGACTCCTTGGCAGTTCGAGGTAAAAATGCTCAAATTTTTTTTTTTTTTTATCACACACTTAACAAAATTCACCAAATAATCAATAAATCCATTTTAGGAAAAGTCATGGACTTTAAGATGCAGGGGTTTTATTTTAAAAGAAATACGAGCATTTGAAAATGCCAGGGGGTAAAATTTACCCCCTTGGCTTTTCTAGTGTTAAGTTCATTAATGAAAATGGTTCAGAAATGTACATTTCTTTTTCAAAAGTGGACTGGTGTTGCCCACTGACATTGCTGGTAAATCAATCTATTTAGTTAGAAATAATTCACTTAATAGGTTTTATTTGTATGTTGTGCAAGTAAAATGTTGGAGGTCGGAGTGCGGCAGACTTAAACATTTATTTTTCTCGGTGTTATAAGTGCATGAGAGTTGGGAGTACATGGCTGGAGGTCAAGTGTTGGAAGGGGTACAGGGTGTGAAAAGTTTGGGAACCACTGCCCTATGATGACAAGACAAACATGCAGTAAATGGTAAATGCTAATGCTACACCAAGAAGGGCAAAGGCTGAAGCTCACTGGATGTGTTCTGTGAAGGAAGCCCTATCTCATAGGGACAACCTGCAAATGCACCGATTAGGCATGTTACTGAGGTAATTCAAGCACAACCCCATAGAGGTGGGGAGAAGTCTCTTTGGTTGGAAGTTGGCTGGTACCTGGAAGGCGTAATGTTAAAAGGGAAAACTGAAGCAGCTGCATCTACACATTTTGTCAAATACAGACAGGATTTCCATCCAAGTCTGCTAGCTTGATGCTGTACTGGAAATTGCTACAAACATAACAAGTTTAATCTGTGGTAAATGGAGAAATTTCAGCAAATGATAACGTCTAGACAGCTAATACATAAAAGTTAACGCAGTCCTTTCTCTTTTATGTGATCGGATCAAGCTAGTCCTTGTTGCTCATTTGTGTATCCTGCATTATTTCCTGGTAACAATAAAAATGATGATGCTCAATGTACTAGACACACTTTGGTGTCCCTTTTGGCAAATGCATTACATTTCAAATCAGGAACCATTCGTAATGTTTTTACATTAAAAAACACTTCTAAAAGTCACTTTTGCATGTGTCTAGCATGGTGGCTAAGCAAAGAATATTTTAACATGCTTCTACTCTTTGTGGTGGTGGGAAAGTATTACAAGCAGGTGCTGGGATAAAGTCATTCCGTCCATCCATCCATCCATCCATCCATCATTTACTTGTCCCTTTGTGGTGATGGAGGGATGGGGCCTATCCAAGCTGACAGTGAGCAAGGAGCAGGGCATGCACTGGATTGGTCACCAACCAAGCCCAGGTCTTGTATATAGTGACATTAAAGGTGCTATGAGGAGAATCTATTATCTGTGACATTAAGACTCTGCTACCCATGAGCACGCGCAGCAACTGTCATAATGCTGTGTTCCAGTAACCTCGGAACTGGGAGTGACATCATCTCAGAATTATCGGTGTTCCAGTTGAAGTCAGAAAAAAACATGCTGATCTACCAGGCTATTGTTAGCTGTTGTTAGCACGCCCTGCGTTGTTGTTCACAAATATCACATGAAGAATGTGATTATCACTATGGCAGCATTTTTGTAAATATAAGTTTGACAATACTCTGTATACAGCTGATCTAGAGCGACACACCCCAGTCAGAAGTGCAAATAAATTGATTATTACAGGAGCTAAATAAACTGGGGGCAGCCATCTTCGATTGTCAACTCGGGGGTGGCGAGGTTTCACCGAGTTCCCAGTAGGAAATTCCGACTTCAGGGAACGTTCCAGTTGCAGTTTTCTACTCGGAACTCAGAAATTCCTACTTCTGACTACAACTGGAACGCACCAAAAGACCCAAGCCAAAGTGTGTCTTTGTTGTGATGCTAATATAGCATGCAGCTCAGACCTTCCTCAGAACTCTGCATTGCTTTACAACTTATTTTTGCAACAACTTACAGGATGCAAAGCGACGAGGTAATGTATCTCCTTCTAGTTACGTAGCGGTAGTTTTTGATGTGTGACAACAAGCAATTTTTGGAAAACTTAGTATCGTAGTTTTGTAGCCGGCTATGTATCGCTACTTACAGCCCGGTGCTCAAAGACGTGTCCGAATAATATAAATTTGCCCTAGTTTTAATTGTCTTGTTCCCGAAGTTGAGTATCCAGGCCAGTCCAGCCCTGTCCTGTCCGACCCAACCGGAAGGCTAAGGAATAGCATTTATAGATAACCTATTTAGATGATATAAAACTAATCTTAAAGTGTGTATTTCGATCAGGCATATATCCAAAAGTGAGACTTTTTTATAATTTCTTAGAAACTCCTCACAGTCCCAATAACTTAGCTCACACCCTCAGGCAATTACGAGTTACTACTTAGAAAAGGTATGGTTGGTGTGAACACAGAGAAAGGCACTGCCAAACTGGGAGCTAAGACGAGTAACTTTCAGGCAGCCCTGCCAGTGAAAATACTCTTAAGATATACAATTTTAAGATGATTTACCATCCCAATATGTAAATGCCCACCATCAGGGTGTTTTGTCCTTTTTGTTCAGTTGGAAGGCTGTCCACATTAATATTGTAAAGTCAATGCTTAGGACCACTTACAAAAAAAAAAAAATGAAAATGAAAAAAGGGACCTCTCATGCAGCAAAAGGCAAAGGCAAAAAAAGAGTAAATACAGCTACTCAGAATAACCTGTACCACACAGGACAAACAGAACCCATCACCGCCGTTATTTATTTGTGGGTTTATTTACCCTGCTGACCCTGAGTGAACAGATTTCTAGGTCATAAAGTGCGTCTGAAAAAGTACCAGCATTAATAATTCAAGAGAACAGTCCATTCACAAGACTGGCAGATAGCGCTACAGTCATCAGAGGAACTGCAGTATGAAAAGATGAGGGGGCACAGGGTAAACGTCTGTCTGGCTTCATCATGTCCTCCAAAGTCTAGAGGTTTCATAAGTCTCAGACGCATCAGTGCAACAACACGGGCTGTTTGTTCTCCAATGGGACTTTTATGTCACCACCATCAATCAAATGTTCTGCACATCACTTCATATCAGTAATGTAACGGAGATGGCGGGTGCATGAACATGTCAGGTGTCCTTTAGAATTATTATTCACCGTCTCGCCCGGCTGGTCAACTTTTGAGTCATGCTTGAGGACTGGGATGGCAATGCTCTGATCTGATGGATGTCATCATCTAGTGGGATGTTTATCTTATATTTTTGCACATATTTATGGTCTCTGTAGGATGAAGGTTAATACTTTGGTGACTTTTCATTCACTTAATGCACTACTATAGCAATGTACTTTTCAAAAAGTGGTATAAACCATGACATTGACAATTTGGTTATGGTTCCCTGGAAACTTTCAGAGTTCAGCATTTTTGATGATATAAACCATTCTTGACTTTTTAACTAGATGTGACTGTAATGGGATAACGGGCAAACATTGCTTCTAAAGTCCTAAAGAGTTCTCCTAAAAACAGCACAGACATTTATAATAACCTTTAGAAAAACTGTCATCAATATTATCATCTCTTTCCTTTATCTGGACCATTAATTGAGCTAAAAGGACATCTTGCAATGTGTAAAAGAGTACACTTACCACTATGAACTATTAAACTATGATTAATAGCTGCTAACGGATAAAAAACAGCTGAAGGTCACCACTTGACACGGTCACTCTTTGATGTACATGCCTCTTGAATCATCAGTAGCTTTAGTGGTGATAGCATGATGACTGCATGCACTGTGTTCCTCAAGGAGGCCCACTGATTGTGACATCAGACAGATTTTTAATGTATGTAATTAAGAAAATTGAAAAGTTGCAGATTTGGACATACTGTGATGTGACTACGTGTGCTCAGTGCTCACATTGCAATAACAATGTGGAACAGAATATAGCTCAGCCCTAAAGAGTGCAGCACTGATGCAGGGAAGAGCTTGCAAGTTGAAAACAAAGGACAAGAGCAGAAATCTAGCAGCCTGAATTGCCCACTGATTGCTTGAACCTTTGTTCAAACTGTTTGCCAGTGACCACATAGTTTTCACTTCATCACAAAATTTTTGGCCACTGTTTTAAGCCAACAAATGGTTATTTTGCCTGTGGGTTTAAGCCTGAGGCTTTCAGCAAAAAAACAAGTGTATCCAGAGTTAGGCATGTGACTATCTCTTGATTCATTTTGCCAATGGGATCATAAATGCATCATATTTTGGCATTTTATGGCCTTAAAAAGTTGGCTCACTATATTTTGCCCTACTAATTTGAATATATATTTCAATATTGATTGACAATATGGAGTCATGTTGGTTGCTTGATGTATGTGTATGGATAAGTATACATTTGTATTTATTCATATATGTGTATCCACAAAATTAAGAGTTTGTCTGCTCTATTGTAAAGTCTCTTGAGGTAACACTTGTTGTGAATACAAGTTAAGACTGATTGATTGATTAATGAAGTTCACCAGTGGATGAACTGCCATTTGATATAAACACTAAAATGCACTCGGAGAGCGCAGACCTCCGCCAGCACCACAGTCCTCAGCCATATTGTCATTTTGACCATAAATATTAGTCCTACCTTTATTTCATCTAAATATTTAGATTCCTTGACCATTAAAACATACCATTTGCAACTGGATTCATAATGACATCTATTTCAGTTCAGTAGTTATTCACAGAAATCACATTTTTCGCCATGGCAGCCAGACGCTGATCCCGATCAACACCAAAATCGAATCAGTTCTTCCTTTTCCCATGCTGAACATTTCCTGAAAATTTCATCCAAATCCATCCATAGCTTTTTGAGTTATTTTGTTCACGGACAGACAGACAAACTCTCCCGAAAACATAACCTCCTTGGCGGAGGTAATTAACATACCCTTCACATTGCACCTTCAAACCTGTTAAAGTAGTATAAAATTGTAGCCTTAAGACTACTGTAGGTATGATTGATCAAAAAAAAATAAATGTTGTGAACGGTTCCATCAAATAATTTGGCCCCAACTAATATGATCTTATTAACACCGAAGCTGAAGTAAAGCTGCTGCACTCTATAGATGATCATGTCCTGTGTGCTTAAATGGAATAACACTAATAAGATAAAACTGTCATCCTTTATAATCCAGCATTAATCTTTTGCTGGCTTATTTCTGAAGATAAATGTTGGCTGTGAAGCCTGACCTTGGTATAACCATTAGAAAAATATTTTAGAACAATGTGTAAACAGCAATTGCATGACTATAAAACACCTATTTTAGCTTTTGTAAGAGTCAAGTGGCTCTTAAACACCGTCTCTGAACCTGTTCAACCTGAGAGAGCGTCTCTGAAGTGACTTGATCAGTGGCTATCGATCACACTAATAGACAAAATATTCGCATGCAGGCTGCAGGATTCAGTATAAGTAGGAGCTATAGTCATTACTAATGTGAATGACAGCTATATAGCCCCAATGTAATTGGAATGCAAGGTTCCACTCTGAGGTAATAGCTATACAAAGAGCAGCAGAGTCCAGCATACGCTCCAGACCGGCCCTACGGAATAATTTAGACCATAAATCAAACATCCCCACTGAGGTTCACCTTGAGGCTCTACAGGATTGTCTCTGCCATTTACAGTCACTGGGAATGATGTTGAATAAGTGTTCTTGGTTTACTTACTATACAAACAACGATATATTGTAAAGCTTCATGATGATAAAATAAAACAAGCCATGCTACTGAGAACAATTAGAGCCATCGAAGGTGAATAAATGTGAAGTAGGTTTTGGAATTTAGAACAAATCAAAACACATCAGAAATGAAATGTTTGATTTTACATTAAATATACATCAACCAATGCAATTAAGCAGTCTTTCTGGATCATTAACAACATACCTCGCTGGTGGAGGTGGAATTAATGAGCAGCATGATCAATAAAGATGGTAAAATAGCATTACTCTAGCATTACCTGAAATGTTATGCCCTGTGTACAATTTTGACAGTAGGGAAACCACACATTTCAAAATTACTGTTGCTGACAATGACTGCCACAATAACTACTTTGAACTCAGGGCTTTTTTCATATCAGGCACAATGGTTTTGACACGCAGGGCTCCTCTCACCTCTTCACTTATGGTCTGCTTTGACATTTGCAGCTTTATTTGATGCTGAAGCACACATACTTAAATATGTACACATGTTGATAAAGCAGGCGGTTGGCTTGCAAATCTGCCAAGAGGTTGAGAAAAAGAAACCATATCAACCATTCACATCGTGAAGAGGGTGAAATTAGTGTTTGTTTGGTGCAGATAACAGAGTCCACCCTGTTAATAAAGATGTTTTGTTATTTTTGAAACATCACCAATGGCCTCCTTCCTACTCCACAGCTGCTGTGCTGCATGTGTAGGACAGAACTGACAACTACCAGTAGCAGAAAAATATTTAAGGGATCCACCAACTTTTTTTTTTTTTCCATTTTGTGTCTTGCCTCGGTACCAAGGCCATGACAAGCAGATAGACACCACTTTTTTGACTGTGTGTGCAGTGAAAAAGGTAGAGATGGGCAAAGCTCTCCCACTGCTAATTAGTAACCTCAAAAATTGGGAGTATATGGGTAGTGGTTGCCTGCCTCTGCCTGCAGTCATCAGTTAAACTCTTCAGCAACTCTAAATGGTCTACTAAGCAGGCGGATCCAGTCACCCTTCAAAATAAAACACACTTTTGTCTGCATTATTCAACAATAGATAATCATTTTGTGTCCCTGCAACACAGAACCATATGATCTATGCCCTTGTCAGTCTGTGGTCTGACAGTTCTGCTTTAAAAATTGTGCTTCATATCACCAAAACACATCCTTGTTTGTACAGAGAACCGGTAATATCAACCTTTTAACTGATCCAGAGATTGTATGTACTTACTAGGGGTGTGTATTGGCAAGAGCCTCACGATTCGATACGTATCACGATACTTTGGTCACAATACAATAATATCACAATATATCACGATATCACAATATTGTGATATATTGCGATATTCTACAGTAAACTAGGAAAAACCTAGAGACAGTGAATATGTAACTTTTCCATTTTATTGTTATTGAAATATGTCAAATGCAGCGTTACATACATACACTTAACACAGAGTGCATCAAGACAATTAAACTAATGTTGCAAAGAAATTATTATCGTTTTCCCTTTAACAAAGTGTTGAAATCATCCTAACCTGTAGTGCAGCTCAAACTGTAATTAAACACACAAGGAACAAAATGCTTTGAGTTACTGACGGCACAACAGTAAGTTAAAAAAAAGTCACATATTTCTCTTGTCACTGTCTGAACTGGATGGTGCATGAAAAAAAATCTATGCATACATATTTATAAGTTGTATTTTATTTTCAACTCTGATAAAATATGAGTTTTTATTTTTACAAAAATATCAATACTAAGATTTGAAATATTGATATTGTATCGGGAGTCAAAATATCGCAATATATTGCGAAACCGATATTTTTCTACACATCTAGTACTTACACTAGTTTGCCTTTAAAAGGTGAGCGAAAAGAGGAGGAAAAAGATTCTAAAAAAAGGATATGAGTGAGTCAGAAAGGTGGTGAAGCTAATCTAACCCCAGTGTCTTTGTACATGCTGCAGAAACACATTCACATGCATTTAGTCCCCATCCTGGCAGGGCTTTATCACTGACCACAAAGAGAACTTTGTGCTTTATATTCATGCTTGAGGGATTTGAAAGAAAAAATCAATCGTAGATAATCAAGTACTTACAGCAATGTGAATAAAACAATTATATTCCACCGTGGGCACTAATAAGTCAGAATGAGAGAGACTGGCTTCAGTTTTCCTTTCTTGAATCAAACACGCTGTTTCTGATTCGTTGCCATGGCAAAGCTTCGATTCAAACAAGTACAAAAGATGCACAGCTTCCACTGCAAAGGAAATATCACACAGAAGAATTATTATGATTTCCAGTATTTTTAAAGCGAAAGACCAGCAGAAAGTGAAGTTCCCATCTTGTCAGTTATAAAAATGACCCTGTGACACTTCAGTATTCCTCTGAAATATGTGAGCAGCTTAAATGATATTCAAAGATTTTCATTCAGACGTGCAGAATCAGCATAATTCGCATGCTGATTCTGCTAGAAAGTTGAACACTTTCAACAGGCAGTTCAGAGCTACATGTGTTATTAATACTGTCTCTATACATTGGAGAAATACGGTCACTTCACTGAATTTCAAACAGGCGATTCATATTTAAACTTATCGTCATTCAGCAAGATCTGGAGGCGCGTGTGCCCACGGCAGAGAGTTGGCCACCCATTTTTTTCCCATATGACATGGAGGAATATTAGTGATGGTGTTCATCTCTGAAATACATTTAGCTGCAGGAGAAGTTTAATCTTATCTGAAGAGCAGGAACTCGGCATCGGAAAAAGACCTTACACTGCAAGTGTGAATCGCACATATCTGCGCTCAAAAATCAAGTTTCATTACCATCTTATTACGGCTCACAGATGGATGGAGGACATGTTTAAGTATGATCCATGAATGTTGGTACAGCTCACTAACACCTGCACATAAATACATTCATAGCTTCTCCAGTTTGTTCCAGCATTGTGGGCGAGATAATAATCAGCTTCTTCAACGCTGGAAAGAGGTGGGTGTGATCGTGAGGAGGTCTGCCATTCGCTCATGGTCCTGATGTGAGTCTGCGGAGAGAAGATGTTTACTGGGCCTCTTTGTGTGGCCAGTAGGATCCCATTTAGAGTGCATGATGGCAGCTGTGAGGGAGCCTCTGGCAAGTGTGAATCCCGAGTACGGCTGCCTGCTCTCCTGTAGCGTATAGAGCCAGCTGCTCGCCTGTGTAGCACTCCACTGAGCATGACTGATTGTGGCTGAGGTAAGCATGGCTCTGGCGAGGCTGAGGCTGAGCAAGGAGAGGGTGAGAGCCACTCTGGCTACAAGCTGACGCAGATGACTGCAAACAGGGGCTCATGCAGCTGGCCGCTCACACTGTGGCTGCATGAAGTGTGACTGAGTGTCTGTGACGGGTATAATGCCGGCTGCTCTGTGTGGGCTGCTGCTGCTGCTGCACAGACTGACAGAGTGTGCTGAGAGTCATTCTGGTGATCAAAGCTTCTCTGACTGCTGCTGCAGCAAGTTATCACTCTGGTGGAGTTTACTGGTCGGGCACACGGCTGTAATGAACAACAAGTGAGACTGACTGCAGCTGGAGCGAGCAGTTAGGCTTTGTTAGTGCGACTGTTTGTTTCATGCAGCAGAGTGTGTGAAGCTGATAAGCTCCGTGACTCCAGCAGTCTGGACACACACCGGTGAGTGTGTTTCTGGTTGTAATGTTTCCGCTTACTAATGTGGCCAGGATCACACTAGTTTGCTTCACAACTCAAGCCAAATGCCACTGAAGCCTTTTTCAAACCAGGATGTTCTCTGGTGATAGAGATGTCCACAAATGAGCTGAATGAAAACTCTTTTTTTTTAAGTTTGAGATCTAATTTTACAAGGAAACCAACACTGGGGGTCTGCTTGATTCTATTTCTCTGAATTGCAGTGATCAGCTTTGGTGACCAAGAGTGCTTTATTGAAATAACCCTCATTGACAGAGGGCAAAATGTTTAATATATAAAATATTAATAAACAGAAATGCCACTAGCATGTAATCCAGAGCTAAATACAGTTTCAAACCAGTTTCAGCTTTTGTTATCGGGCAATTAACAGAGCATTAACAAGTTAGCACATATTGCTGGTTAAAAAAACACTTGTCTACATTTTTATTGTTTTGTCCTGGGGTTTTTGTCACCTTTTGGTTAATTGGTTGAATAAATTTCAATCAAAAATACAAAGTAATCATTAATTGGGACAATACAATTCATTCAGTTAGTTGTAATGTGTAATTTTGATTTCTTTAAAAAGAGAAAAGAAGTTTGTGCCCAACAGTGACAATATATCACATACATCTTTGTTTATGTTAAAAAAATATTAAAAAGGGAGTTTCACCGAAACAGTCAAAGCTGACAATGGCCAATATTTCCTGTAGGGATGTACAATATTCATCAGGCCTATATAATATTGGCTGATTTGGGGAAAATTACGTCATTTTCTTAATCGACCTAAATTGTTGTGAAATTGTTTGCAGCCTCAAATCAGCCATGATGCGGCCGCTGGTTATGTCATCTAGCGCACGCTACTAGAAGAACCCAAGCCTGCCACCGTCTCTGCCAGACCAAAAGTGAACATGGATTCACCAGCGTGGTTGTTTTTCTCAATGAGAGATGATAACAACAACATTTCTGTTTGCAAAACCCATTTGGTGAGCATTCCGAGAGGAGGAAGAGGACTTTAACTTTTAACACAACAAATCTTACTGTGCAGCGGTATTGAAAAAATGAAGTAGCTGTGGTAGCAGCTAGCCGTGCTAAGGCCAAAACAAAAACATGGAGCATGGATATCTCCATTCATGAGGCATTTGAAAACTGTAGAAAACCATCTAGATCAAGCTCTGTTAGCTGACAGCACAGGTGGAATCTCACTGTGAATTTAGAGTTCAGGATGTGGCCACCAGTCTCCAATCCTCTGTGCAGTTTATTTTTTTTATGTCTGTGCTGCGCATGGAAGCCTACATGCATGTGTACACAGCCTGTGTTCAACCATCTCCTCAATCTCTCAAGCAAAATACAGACAAACAATGCTTCTCCTATAAAATGCTACCATTGCTACTTGTTACTGATTTTAACTTCTGGGCTTGGAAGCATTATGGTGACAGCCATTAACTGGTGGGCGGGAAGGCGGCTGCATCACAGTTCAGACAGAGTGCTGGAATTGCAGACTTGAGATCATGCAGATGTAGAGGAAGGTGAAGAAAAACATGGAGAGTGACAGCATCCCACACACATGAAGAAGGCAATTTATGCAGAACTGAGCTTAAAAAATGCAAACACAAGTCACCTGCACAGCAAAGCAAAACACTGTGTAATTTGACTAAAGCACTGCGCCTTAAATGATACAACTAAGCATATCAGCTCCCTGTGGCACAAAACTAACCTGACATGCCAGATGGATAGTTTCATATGTCCGCCACAGAAATATTTCACAAGTCCATCTGGGTAGCTGCTCTTCTGATTAGCTTTCAGAGGCGGGACTTTCAAAACAATCAGACGCTGGCGATTGGACGACCGTTTGAACCAAAGAAGAAGAAGATTGGACGACCGTTCTGATTGACAAACTCACCACAGGCCAATCCACATCAAGCCTCGATATGACGTAGCTTATGTGCGTAGCTGCTAAAGTTAGCCGTTAGCCGCTAATTTAGCGGCTAACAGCTAACGGCCTTATACTATCCTCTTACACTAAATATAAACTTCTGAGGAGGGCAGATTTCGCCAAGTTTTACTAAGTATCTATGACAGGAGTCACTACCCAATCCGTACGTATTTCTATGTCTGAATCCATCGCGTATATATCAATATCTTTTTTTTTATACACATCACGGTTCGAGAGGAAGTGACGCAGTTTTCGCGCATGCGCAGTACAAATCGGGTAGCCGTCTGCTGACGTCACGCCTTCTCGTCACTTCCGCTCTTCCCGCAGCTCCCACCTCTTTTCCCTGATTGGGCCGTTAAAATTTTAGCCGCGTGAATCCATTGGACTACGGTGCGCTACAAGATGGGATCTGCAGGATTTCAGGAACTGAATCAGGCAGGCCCATCTGCTATGCAAGGTTAGCACAAAACAAGGGCCAGAGGTAAACACCAACACTGACCTTCGTATCTAAATTTGACAGTTAGCAAATATGAGCAGTAGACTAAGAACAGTAGAAAAATTATAGCATGACTAATTTTTAACACACATCCATTTATACAAAACTTGTAAGGGTTAAATTTATTCTGTTATTCCAAAGCATATTTCTATATCATACAGGCTTTCTTTAGTTTGCAACAGAAGATAATGACAGTTATATTAGGTTTTAATCAAAGAAACTTAAAATGTATGCACATGTTAAATGATATTAATCAAAAAGAGAGCATTTGGGCTTTTTAAAGGAAAAGACATGTATGAGCTGATTCAAACAGATTAATCAGACTGTGACTTCTCAATATTACATCATAGCTGACTTGGCAATGATTAAAGTCGAGACACTCATCACAGACACAGTTATCTGACATCATGTCTCCCAGCCATCTTCAACCTCAACTTCTGTCTTAAAAATAGATTTGTAAGACAAGAGACTGGCTCGTTTGAGAAGACAAATCGAGCTTGGGATTGATTTCTGTGGCCGACAACTTTTAGACAACTTTCTCATTGACCTGAAGTCACAGTCATCAAAGACTGAGCTGAAGCCTGCTGCTGGCGGCTTTTAAAAAGAGCTTAAACAATCTACATGAACTAAAGTTAAAATACAGTGCAGACGTTTAAAGGAGGTATTAAAAGGCTGTTCTGTAAGAAGGCATTTATAAACTGGTGTCTAGAGTTTAATTTTACCAAGTCACAAATGCAAAGTGAATAAACAAAAGAGAATCTAAATCACATCTGTAGTTGATGTGATCAATCACTGGATGTATTCCACCTGGAGGTGATATGAAAAACTCTGCCAGGCACCAGGCACAATCTCTGATGGAAAACCAAAACAACCAAGATGTTGTATGAAATAGTACCAAGGCATCAGACTGCCTTCCTTTCAGCCAAATGCTGGTGTATGCTTCCATTGTAAAGTAGCAACATACACTACAGTAGTGTTGGAAAGCTTTGAGCATTTTAGGCAAATGAACTGGGAACCACTGCCATGATTACTGAAGCAGGCAGTGGTGTCACTTCATGCAACTGGTAAGAGCCTTCATCCTGTTTGTTCAAAGTTACTGCCCTGCCAGACTTACTATGAAACTGCTAATTGTTGGTGGAAAAGTTACAAATAGTCTGTGATGCAACAATCAAAAATGTAACATAAGCATAAATGCTCCAATTAAGAACTGGCTCAAAACTTAAAACAAAACACCAAGCTGCTCTTTAACTGCTCATTAAATTTGCACGAATGAATAACAACTATTAATCAGGAAAAGGGAGTTCCAATACTGGCAAAGCAAAGTCAAGTATTTTTAAGGATTAATAGTCACATTTAAGCTGCACAATAACTTAAAATTAGTCCATTAAAAGTGACTGATTAAACCTCATTCAAACAACTACTGGAGAAGTTTTTAAAACAATATTGTGCACCCAGTGTTTCGGTTTTACACCTCCTTCAAAAGCAAAGTAGCTTTCATTTATTTTGGTCCCACTAATATGCATAAAATAGTTAGATCACAGTGTGGTCTCAAAATAAACGACAGCTGAAGCTCCTGACAGAGTGGGAAGGACCGAGTTCTGGAGGCTCTCAGTGAGTAGAATGTTCTTCTTGCTCTCTCCTCTGAGTTTAAAGACATGCATGTTCAGAAGTGCTCAGAAGAACAAAACATCATGTGGGACAACTGGGATCCATATTGTTTATAAAAAATACTGTATTAAATATATAACGTAAAAGGTGGTGGTATTAACTCCATAATAATCACCAAATAAAACATGCGGACATAGGAGATGGATCTTTGAGTACAGGTTGTTAGATAAGCATGTGTGTGGTCTTGGTGTTTGACGCTGCTGATTGTTGAGCCTCTTATGTCCTACCCATCTGAATTATGAAACATACTCTAGGCTTTACTGTAAGAACATTATGTAACCCTTTTTACCTGGAAATAAAACCTTCAAAAATCTGAGTGATGCTGACTGACACTGACAAGAATCAGGGAGACTGGTGCTTCCTCCATGCCGGTTTGCGTGCTTCAGAACACCTGTTCTTGCACTATAGAAACTGGGTTGAGCAGATTTAATCTCCCAGGGGAAATATGGCTTAGCTTTCAAGAAGAAATCTGAAAGGAAATAGCTGCCCTTCATTTCCTGCCTTGGTATTTTGAGGGCTGGCATTTTGGTCAAGATGAAGAAGCCAGAAATTAAACCAAAGGCCAAAAATGAGCACAACTATGCAACTCCAGAAATGTTGTGCTTGCTTTAGAAATACATACAATTATAACTGAAATTTTTGAAATCATGTTTTAGGGGGTCCATCATTGGGATCATTGACATAATAATAAAAATGTAAACTGGAATACTTCACAACCAGGAGTGAGAACAGATCTGCCACAAGACAGTGCTGTTTTGATTGTTGTGTGACCTGCTTCTGTCATGTAGATTTTCCACTCTTGCTAATTAGCATTGTGATTCGGCTCTTGGCTCACAGCAATAGATGTGGTCACTGGTCACTTGTCGAGAACTGGTTAAGTCTTCCATCAACCCAGCACTTAAAGGTGCTATGAGGCGAATCTAGTTCCAGCGACATAAAGACTCTGCTACCCATGAGCACCTGCAGCGACTGTCGTAAGCTAAAGCGTCTGTTTGTTGTGATGCTAATGAATGCAGCTCGGACCTTCCTCAGAACTCTGCACTGCTTTACAACTTATTTTTGCAACAACTTACAGGATGCAAAGAGACGAGGTAATGTATCTCCTTCTAGTTACATAGCGGTAGTTTTTGATGTGTGACAACAAGCAATTTTTGGCAAACTTAGTATCGTAGTTTGTATCCGGCTATATATCGCTACTTACAGCCCGGTGCTCTAAGACGTGTCTGAATAATATAAATTTGCTCTAGTTTTAACTGTCTTGTTCCCGAAGTTGAGTATCCAGGCCAGTCCAGCCCTGTCCAACCCGACCGGAAGGCAAAGGAATAGCATTTATAGATAACCTATTTAGATGATATAAAACTCATCTAAAGTGTGTATTTCGATCAGGCATATGTCTAAAAGTGAGACTTTTTTGTAATTACTTGGAAACTCCTCATAACATCTTTAACAAAGTTTATAAACTGAACAGTTAGAGCCTGTTTCGTTTTTCCTGAGACCAGTGCTAAATTGATACTATAAAATGGTGTCAGACCCTATAAAGTTCTTAAATTGAGAATTTTAGAGCAAAGGAGTCTTAATATTGTTTACTCTTGTTGAGACCATTGACATACATTTTTTGTATGTTGCATGTATATTTCTGGAGCCACAGAGCAATACTGGGCAGCTGGCTGGCTGGAATAAGCAGGAAATGTGAATCTTTGGCTCTGACATTCAGTGAATGGTACCTTATTAAGGTGCTAAAATCTGCTGTGTTGTGGTTCAGTTGATAGTGGATGTGTTGGTACCTGTACAAGATAAGTTCCAGGTTTGACTTTCAATCAAAACAACTGGCTGTTGTCTCGAAATTGTCCATAAATGTGACTGTGCCTGGTTTTGTCTATTTACATATGTCAGCTGTTTGATTGACAGGCTACCAGCACAGGGTGTACTTGGCGTCTAACACAAAAACAGTTTGGCAAAAAAAAAAACCCAAAAAAACAATCTCAGTCATATGCAACCACTTGAGGGATCAGCCCTGGAACAATGTAAATAATTTGAATAATTTGTCACATAATTGCAGCTGCCTCAGAAGGCAAAGCGAAATCTTATTAAACCGTTTGGAATTCACAGTGATGTATGAATAGCCATGACCTCAGATTCAATCAACAAATGGCAATTAGGATATTTGCCATAATTGAGCAGCCCTGCTTAAAGAAATGCCTCCCTGTTTTTAAAACAGACAACTATGATCTAACAAGTGAGAAGAGGAAATGTTATACTCCAAGCCTGGTTCATGCTACCTCATGTTGCCTCTGGAAAACATACAAGCAATAACAAACACAACAGATTGTGTGCAGTAGGATAGGTTGGTGTGGTTGCACTAAATGACAGGCTTTAATATTTTTAACTGGTGTGTGAGCCAGAATGGTATTTAAGATACAGCCAAGCTGTCAGACCAATTCTATTTAAGTATTGTGTCATGAAATGCATTTTAGGGGACACTGTTTTAATTGAATATGCTATGTACCATGTGCCAAAAAAAGTCCAGCTGTTATATTCAACATTAGTATCTTTATTGATTAATCCACCAGTGTTTTTCCTATAGTTTATCTGGGACGGTGGCCTTCCCCCTCAACGGACACCCTCACAATGCCAACAGGATCCTCTCCTCGAAATTCAAGTGTATATAAAAAAAAGAAAGAATCCATAATTAGATTTTATTTTAATCAAAGGGCCGTATAATAGATGTTCTTTTTATCAAATAAAAAATCTAACTCTAATTTGCTGTTTCTTAGAGTCTAATGCGTTGCGATTGTTTCCTTACATTCATTAAAATGCATTTCTCCTCTCCTCTGTGACGGTGGGGCTCCCCGCCCCCCCTCCTCTCAACCAGTGGTGTAGCCTGTGATACACAGGTAGACACCGTACCCACTACAAAATGCACAAAGATGTATTTAGCATGGTTGCATGGCTTTAACTTTCACTTTCCTGTTAAGAAAACTGGATCTAAATCCCTTTTGCTCAGCGTCTTTCACATGCTCCTCCTGGTGCCGCTGAGCGTAAAGACACAGATAGACGCTTATCGCAGGAACAGTGAGGGATCATCAGTCACTTTGTGGGATTTTTGTAATTCAAACGGTATCTTGATAGCTCATGTGCACTGTTAAAATGAACACAAAGACTTAAAAAATGAATAGTCTGACTTTTGATGAATCAAAACGAAACATTCATCAGTTCAGCCCTGAGTCACTATTTCCACTCACTAGCTGTTTTCTAAATGATAAATTCATCTTGAGGTATCCTCTATCACGTATGTGTTCATGATATAAGCACAATCTTTGAAGGATTAAGCTTCAAATATAATCCACTAGTGCAAAAATGATTGATATAGATACCTGGATAGATAGATGAACAAACAAAAAAAACCTAACTGATTAATATAGATGATCCTGATTGACAGGCCCCACTAATTTGGACTAGGAACCCCCCTTTCCAAAGCAAAAAAGCTTGGGGAAACTGTCAAATCTTTCATTGTGGAAAGGATTTTAGGTCAGGATAGCTAAAAAGGGCATGTTATCTTGATTACAGCAAGTTAATGTTGAACAAAAAAAAAAAAAAAAAAAGATGACCCAGTGAAGCACCAGTTACTCTGTAAAAAAAACAATAAGGACTTTGGAATCTTTGGGCTTGGGTGGAACACAGCCCTGTCTATCCCCAGCCGTATCGATTCTAAATTTATCTTTGTTGAAACAAGGCTGTATCCATCAACTCAGACCTCAGCCAGACCTCATTCGGATCCGCAAGACAAAACACTTCAACAACTGAGCCTAGTCTATCCTGCCAGAACTCAGCCAAAATTCATTCATATATGTCTAACCAGAACCCAGCTGTGGGCTATACTTAACCAGACCTCTGCTTCCCCTTTTCCACCAAGCTGGTTCCAGGGCTGGTTCGGAGCTAGAGCCAGCTTAGCACCAGTTCTTTGGTTTTCCACAGACTAAGCACCGGTTGCTGGCTCTCAAAACCGGTGCTTGGCAAGCACCAACTCTTTGCTGGGCCAGCAGAAAGAACCACTTTACATCGGGGGCTACGGGCTTACGTCAGGGGGTGGGGGCGGGTAAAAACACGGAAGCACAAAAGCAGAGTAAAAACACGGAAGCACTCTTACCCGTCTTCTCAAGCGTGATCGATGTTCGTTGCATATTCGTCGAGCAACATTAACTTGCTGGATCGCCAACTTTTGCTCTACAAAGGAAGGCTCAAAAAGCCAACAGCAACACTTGTACTGCAACGTAGTCCTCCATCTTTGTAGTGGCAATTGAATTCGGCGCTAGTTGTTATGGGAAACTAGTGTGACGTATACAGACGTATACATCGACGTGATGACGTAGCCCTCTGGCCGGCACCCTTTTATGGAAAAGCAAATGGTTCTTCACCGGTTCGCAGTTGAACCAACTGCGAACCGGCTCTAGCACCAGCACGAGCACCAGCCCTGGAACCAGCTTGGTGGAAAAGGGGTATGCCAGAACCTAGATCTATCTGTTTAGTTGGATCCCAGGTGATTTTAGCCAGACCTCAATCACATAGGCTGAAATGCACATGCACAAACAAGTCCTACAATCATGCACTAATGGAGAGATATCAGAGGGATGATTGCTGCTCCTGAATGAGCTACCCAGCTCTTTTGGGTTCAGTGCCCCAGGGAGTCAGCTGGCACCTCTCCAGCAATCAAACCAATTTATAAACATGGTTTGGTCAGAACTGCCACCTTCCAGTCACCAACCAACCCAAGCCCTTTAGGACTAAGCACTGACGGTAAGGGTTCCCTTGCATGATCTGTGGCGAAGAATAGCATTTTAAGGTGGTGTATTCTGTATCACATTGTTCCTGATCAGAGAATGACTAGAGTTATAAGTGTCTTCATTATGACAGAGGGAGTAGACATATATGTGAGCTATTCTCTTAAAATTACTTTCATTTTTCTGTAAGACAGTGAAAATAAATCAAAGTCTGTGGTTGTGTTCAGTCATGATCAAAGCCTGTTCCAACATATTTTTGTTTGTGCGAGGAAAAAGTACTTTATCATTTCCAGAAATCCCTTCAAAAAGAATGACATCTCCAAACACCAAGAAAGAATACCTTAGACACACTCCACCAATCACACACAAAATAGTTCTCACCGATCAATACAAACCCAGGGTTTTTGCTGGGACTACTGCAGGGACAATTGATTAATCAATAGTGCAATAGAATGGAAACTGAAAGGAATTTGATTAATTGATTAATTGTTCTGTGTTAATTATAAGTCACTTTTACATAAGACTTCAGACTTGGAATGATGTTCTGCTAAAGAAGAGTTTTTTTCCCATGCTCTTTGTTTGACTTCAGGGCCAGAAAAAAATCCAACAATAACTCTACAGCTGGGTTTGTATTTGCTCTGGCTGTTCAGCCTTTTTTCTTTTTTTCCTTATCCATTATTGAAAAGCTGGCAAACTTACCTCTTGAAAACCCTGACCATAACTCCACACTCAACTCTGAACACAAAGCACTTTCAAGTTTAGCAAGTGCAGCTGTAGGGTGATATCTGCCGCATTGACACAGCAAGCAGATACAGAAATAATAAAATATATAACCTTACCATAGTTATGTAATGGGTCATTATTTAACTGTCATTAGAAATGTGGAAAAGATTGGCTAATCAGGTATGATTCAGTGTAAAGGTAAATGTAATGATTTAGAGTGTATTCATTTGCATTAAAAGCTTTGGGATCAGACAAAGGTAAAAAAAAAAAAAAAAAAAAAAAAGATGACCCAATGAAGCACCAGTTACTCTGTAAAAAAAAAAAAACATTATTGATTTGGACTAGCAGCAAGATGCAGCCAACTGGGAAGTGGCCTTGGGGTTAAAAGTGGCTGTAACACAATTACACTGATTTGTCTGCAACACATATTACCTACGCCAAGGATGTTATGTCTTTGTTTGTTGATAGATCGAATAGAAAGAAAAAAATGTCTTGTAAGTTTTCAAGGATTAAAGGATTGCTCATTTTCCATTCAGTCTTTATAATGTTAGTATTGTTTCTTCTGGAGACTGATGACCTGAGCAGTGGATGAGAGGAAAGCAACACTGCTGGCAAAGGGATACACAATCTGTGCATCACATCACTCAAAAGTTCAAAACACGGGGGCTTTATTGACGAAATGTTAAACACTGCAAAGACTCTTGAAGTGTCTAGTTGAACTAATGAAAAGTTTTTATGTATTTTTATCCAAAATGAGGGGTAATTACAAGGCTTTGAAGGCTGCTTTGTGTTAAGTGTCTGCACACAGCTGTCTCCCAAAGGGGCTAAGATGGTCATTTGATTTACTGGCAATCATATTTACTAGTGTCATGGGCCTCATGCAAACCTAAAAAAAAATGGACTTAACTTCACTTTAAAGGGAATAAAAGCATGTTTTGGGTTTTGGTACAGACAAAGAGTTTTTATTTTTTCACTTTAGAGGGGGAAGAGTGGTAAAGTTTGTAAATGCATACGTTTGTGATCCATTCAATGTAACATAAGACCGTTTTCTTAAAGTGTTAAAACATCAAATAACAGAAAATTTAGGTCATATCGCCCTGCTATTCTTCAAATTCTTTGTAAGGACACCTCAGTGAAAGAACAAAGCACTTAAACAGTATGCATGGCCTACATTACACAGAATAGATAGCCCCACAACAATTTAAACAGAGAGGAATCCCTCTCCCTTTTCTGTCAATATTGCCAATGTGGTGGTCAATGGATGGTTCTTGTAACCATAGAACAAACAGATCTGTGGGGGATGCAGCATGAGAAACTCCTCCAATAATCAATGGTAGATGGCAACAGCTAGAAAAGGAGATAAAGAAATGCAATCACATTCCCTCAGGAGGTGCAGAGATATTGCACTTCTGAGAATTCAACTTAAGTGAGGTCAAGACGACCTCTACCTTTGACATTGGACTAAAATCCAACCTTCATCATGGAAAGTGTTTGTGGGAAAAATTCCTTCCAGGTGTTTTCTTCAGTCATCCCCCTGACAATAATGCAAGGGGTGGATGAAAACATGAGACATAATTTTAGCAGCCCAAGCTTTCACCGGGGTATAAAAATGTCCAAACGGTCGTAAAATTGTCCTCATAATACTCATTAGTCCACTTCATGATTTACTGACTTGAGTAGAGAACCAAATCCAATGTTAACACTGCAGTCACATTAAATTAAATGGTGCTGCAGCATGCTATCAAAACAAAACAAGACATACAAAAATGACTAAATCTTCAGCATTTTTGAGTATATGTGTTATTGAAGTAAAAATATCTCATACTTTAGGCCAGTAAATCAGATAAGAGTAGATGGAAACCTTATGCTAAGTAAGAAAAAGCTGATATTTGACCCATGGTGAATGCACAGCAATCAAGTAAAACACAAATCAAGTAATGCAGCAAGAAAACATTATGGTTTCAAATCGTGAAGTGGGTATTAGTTCATGATGCTTCATTGAGGACTATGGAGTCTCCAAAGGGACATCGTCAGAATAAAAAAAAAGTTTATATATTTTATATATTTTAATTGTGGCTTTCGCGTGAGCATGAGAAACTATCCTGACTCAATAACTCATCAATAAAACAGCATAGCCATTGTTTTTAAATCACTGTCAAGAAGACTCTAAGCTACAACCTTGTTTTCCTCAAAACAAGTCGTCCACTGAACTAAAAAACTTCAATTGGTCTCAATATTCTCTCGGTGATGGCTCGATGGCTCAGGGACCGTCATAACATTACCATAGCAAAGGAAGGCTGTGAAAGGAAAGTGAACAACTTCACCATGAAGAGATCTAACATCAGAAAAGTATCATTAAAGGTTTAATAATCATCACAATTTTAGATTCCCATGATCATAAAACCAAGATGATTAGCATTAAAGGATTACAGCACAAAGCATTGAGTTGTGCCTATTTAT
Organism: Scarus forsteni; assembly: GCA_036419115.1. Taxonomy (NCBI): domain Eukaryota; kingdom Metazoa; phylum Chordata; class Actinopteri; order Labriformes; family Labridae; genus Scarus; species Scarus forsteni. The sequence continues at coordinate 23,793,465 of JAZDUH010000130.1, read as the reverse complement.
GCACAGCACAACTTCTGGGATGGCAATTCAAAGATAAATCATGTTTGACTGTATTCAGAGACAAGACCACTGTGTTTTTACACAAGGCTCTAATTCTGAATGTTTCCACGCCAGTTATTTGGTTTCTGTTCTGGCTGGTGAGGCTGATGTGCACTCTCTCTCTTATCACCTTTTTTTTTGTACAAAAACACAAACACTACTACCGTTGCTGTAAGATAAAAAGTTAATATGCATAGACATCATTGACTGTTGAAGCTTTCAGAGTTGAAACATTTCCTTTACAACAACTCAACCAATCAGAGGAGACGCTGTGACAACTCTGGGATTAAGGGGTACTGGACAGTCTCACAAAAAAACATGTTTTTTTCTTTGTAATATTAAATTTGGTTAAATTACTCATGATTTATACATCCAATATGTACATATATGCATTCTGTCTCTTGTGAAATGGTGCAATATATTTTGATGTCCCTAACAAAAATAAAACTATAAAAAAATTAATTTGGTTAAACTTGTGTCTCTAACAGAAGCATACCATTGTTGCAGGTAGCATGTGGTAGGTCTGCTTTTGATGAATATGATAATATGGCCAATATTCAAACAGTTAATGCTAAATGCAATAGTTAGGCACTTACTAGTCTTCTGATGAATAAAAGCACATTTTACACTCCTACCTATTTACATCACATTCAGATACTCAAGGAAAGAGTGGCCAAGTGTTCATATGTACACTGTCATTCAGCATGCAACTGTAAGAGCTTGGTATTGAACTCCTGACCTTCTGGTTGGGAAGAAACCAACTCCACCACTAATCCACAAGTTCCTGAATCAAACTTCAAAGAAAATAAGTGGAAATTTTATTTTCTTCCAGAACCACACCACTGAAATCTTTAAAGGCTTCATTTTGAGGTAGTTTCTGTCTGAAGTTAGATTGTAATCTGGACTTGTCATGTGAAAGTGGGTCATAATATGTATGATGGGTTAGTGCAGACTCAAAATTAGATGAAGAACATAAGCTTAGATCTTAGTTTTTGCAGTGCATGCAGCAGCTCCATCAAAAGAAAATCAATCTGTGCCTGGTTTGATAAGGCAGCCGTGTTCTCTGAGGATAACCTGTGACACAAGAGGACAGTCTTTCTGCCGCAAGTCATCCTGTCCTCACAGATAACTGTGTTTACGATCCTGGCAGGAAGTCAAACTCATTCAAGGTGGGTGTCACAGTCTGAGAAAGTTGTCTGCTTGCTTATTCGTGATGTTCATGGATATGCATCAAGGCAAACCCAAGGACTGAGTGTCCAGCTCACAGACAGAGCTGTGACAGTATTTCTGCCTCCTTCTACCAACTTTCAGATCTTTTGTCTGGAGTCTGTGGTAACAGCAGAGTTCTCAATTGTTTTACAAGGACTGGACAATAGAAGACATTTTCGTGCTTTCTCCTCCTGAGATATGTATTACATTTTTTGAACTATATAACACCAGATAAATGGTTCAGTTGAACAATTGCATTTGTTATTTGAGTCTTTAGCTCATTTTTAATTTAAAATCTAATTTAAAATCTAACCACCACCACCACTCCACACAAACACATTTTTTATGTGACAAAGAACTAGAGTTGTGGAAAACTCAAGTTAATTACAAATCTCCAGCGTTCCACTCAGTCTCAGTAGATAAAGTTGTGCACTAAAGCATAATAAGGGCAAGTCCTGACATGACAGGACTATGCAGGTTACCATTTGCTATCAAAACAAGCCGATAACGCCCATGAAACAATAGAAGCATTTTCTTGCCACACACACCAGTTTTGGTGAGTGCCGCCACAGCTTTCACACCAGGCGTGTGTCTCCTGCTAAATATCCACTCAATGAACCTGATTCACTGCATAACTGACCTAGAAAACCTGCAGAAAGAAAGTGGTCTACCTAAAAGAGGAGTTTCTCAGCAGAGGAGGCAACTGAAGCTTTATCTCTGAGATTTACAGACAGGAAGAGTAACTGGACAAAATCTACCTTTTCTAGGACATATTTAACTACTTTGGACACACAAACAGCTGGACTAAGACACATATGGCTCTCTAATAGTTATTTTCCATCTGTTTATGCCAAAAATCAATTAACCGCACAATAAATAAACGTTTTTTTTCCTCCTCTCTTTTGTCCAAACAGGCTGGATGAGAAGATGGGTCACTCTGTGCAACTTTCTCAACACCTGGGTGTGCTTGTGCTATGGCAGATTTAGCGGCTTTATAGCGGAGTGAGTATCTGTCATTCATTCAATCTTTGGGAGGGAGGCAGGGTGCTTACCCGTACACACACAGCGTCCCGAGGAGTAACAAGGAAACAAACACTAATATGAATGATGCCACGAAAGTGACGGTTCCTAAGCTGAATGCCACAGCCCTAGTGTCGGAGTATTTTGGTTTTAAACAGAATGAACAAGGTGTGAGCTCATGAACACTGATGAGCCGATGTATCGAATTTGTTTGAAAGCAGTGGCGACGAAGAAGGGAAGGTGCAGTGGAGTCTTCGTCCTGATAGTCAACATTTAATGAGGCGTTTGGTTGGCAAAGTAAATATAAGTAAAGCAGCGCAAAACGGTACACACTCATAGACCATGTCGTTTGCTACATTGCAATAGACATGCAACCCTTCAATACGGTAGAAAAGCCAGCTATGTTACAGATGTTTGGCAGACAGTACAAATGAAAAAACGATGTTTCAAAACAAGATTGGCAATAATATCGTTTATCAGCAATAATTTTTTGGACAATTATCGTCCAGCAAAATTTGTTATTGTGCCAGGCCTAAAAGGAACCATTGCAAAGCCTCAACTTTTCACATGCGATCCTAATTCCTTAAAAGAAAAATCACAGAGATCATAAAAGATAAAACCATCTTCAACCCTGTTCTTTCACGCACACACACACACACACACACACACTGTGTTGGTAGAATGACTAACCAGCTGCACACTGACAGTGGTGACATTTGTTGGCAGACGACATTTATTTTCATTTGAGGAGATGAGGCAGGCTTTGCACAGCCCCAATTCCAGGATTACCAGAGAACTGAATCAGTATTCATAGGTGTATTCCCCTCAGCTGCTGTAAAGGTCTTAACAGGTGATTTTAGAGCAGTAGCTCAGGTCTGTAGCGTAGCATTGGTTTACAGGCGGCATGCAGTCTAATTGTAATGAAAGCTGTTCTGGCAGCCTGATGCCAAGCTGCTTTACAGTTGGTATGATATTTCGTTGAGGTAAATTGTCTCTTCAATCCACTTTATGGACCATCAATTCTAATAAATTAATGTTTTATTGCCTGTAAGTTGTGAACACATCATGGGTACAAATAAAAGATACAGTAAATGAACTTTAAATGATGTCTTATAAAACTTACACTGCCTATTTCATACTGAATATCCTGTTTAATACATTTGCCGTAAAGCTTCAACACAGCTTTTAGCAGAGCTAAGAAACAGAAAACTGTCTGTTAGGACTGGCCAAAAGATCAAACTTTTAAGAAATATTGATATAGTTTCAAACTTGATAGAGTGTGAGACAACGCCCTTTACAGTACTTAGGTTGTCTGTAGTACGATCCACTGAATATGACCTCACATGCCACTTTATTAGGCACACCTTGTTCAAACCAGGTTGGGCCCCTTCTTACCTTGATTCTTGAGGTGTAGATTCAACAAGGTGCTGGAAACATTCTTCAGATACTTTGGTCCATATTGACATGATAGCTCCACTCAGTAGCAGCAGATTTGTCACCTGCACATCCATGGCTTGATTCTCTCGTTCCACCCCATCCCAAAGGTGCTCTAAATGATTGAGGGCTGGTGGGGACTGGTTTGAGGCGATTTGATCTTTGTGACATAGCATAATAAGAGGAATTTGGTCATACAAGGACAGACAAGGTCAGCAACAGTGCTCAGTGATGCCCCAAGGGGCCCAAAGTGTGCCAGGACAATATGACAAACACCACCAAGAGGCTGAACCATACATATGTACAAGGCAGGATAGATCTATGGCCTTTTTCACTAGAAGGGATCAATACCTAAGGAATCAACAGGGTGAATTTGACTATTTTTTACGTGTAGCAGATAATGAGCACTGCAGCAGATAAATGTAGTGGATTTTGATTTTGGAAAACATCTTGGGGGATCTCTAGCTCCAGGGCATAAAGAAGCCCACTTTTTAAGGCCATAAAGAAAGGAGGAGAGATAAAATAGAAAATGCGGTGGGAGGGAGCGTGTGTCGTGTGAAGGAAACCGTTTGGGCTTGAAATAATAGTTTTGGGTTTGAAATAATAGGAACATGGGAGGCATGGCTGAGGTGTGGTCCTGCTCCCAAAACTCTGCTATGCAGGACCACAAGTCGTCAGAGAAATTGAGACCAAAACCAGGAAAATTGTTGCAGTCTCTAATTGTTCAATTTGGCAAGTCTGTGCCAGCTCTAGGTTCAGGTTCCTGTAGTGTGCTAACAGGAGAAGTGTGTGGAACAATGGACTGATCCACACCTTACAAAAGTCCAGAGAGAACCCTGTTGTTATCATAGGTCATATGCCTCAAGAAACACTGTCTTGCTTTTGGTCTTTCCATCTTTGTTCTCTTCTGGCATCAATGATGCATTTTCACCAGACAACTGCCACTCACTGGATATCTTGAATTTTGAATAGTCTTTTATAATTCTGAAGATTGGTTTGACTTCAGCAGGTCATCTGTGAACATGTCTACATACCTAAGCATATTTGGATGTGCTATTTAGATTAACTGGCATTGATGGATGTACTTTATAAAGTGGGAAGTACAGGTATTTGCACAGTTATGACAAAAAAGGTCAGAAGAGACAAGATTCCAGTCTTCTCATAGTTGAGTCACTTAGCATTTTTTCCACAACCAATCAATCTATCTATCCATCTTAACTGTATAGCACCAAATCATAACAAGTGTTATTTCAAGACACTTTACAACAGAGCATAAAGCTCCTCATTTTATGGATACACATATGTGCATAGATACATATATACATAAAAAATACACATATACATATATATACAAATATATACATCCAACACCCAACATGAATCCATATAGCCAATCATGAATCTTCCATCATAGCGTCAAGAAAAAAAATCTTCTGTTAAGCAGCAGGAAGTCTTGAATGTGGATCCCAGTCTCATGATGAACAGCAGATCCACACTATACTGTGTTGGGTGTGTGGACAAAGGTAGGGAGGTAAGAGGAGGCAAGTGGACTAAAGTAAGAACTAAAGTTAGTGACAGATCCATGAACCATAGACCTGTCGTCATCATATATGTTTCTCCTGAAAACAAATTTATTAGAGGTTAGCCTCTTGAGATGCTACATCTCGTTTTCAGGAGGGTCCCTCATGTCTGAATGGTTGTTGTGATAATTTTATAGAAGTATAATCAGATAGTCATACTTAAAAAAAAAATAACTTATGGTAGTGACAAACTCATGGGTGCCCAGACCACAAGTGCATCCCTACCATATTTGCCTCCATTAAGTATAAATGCATTAAAAGTTAGACCTCTTGAGATGTGACATCCCACTTTCAAGAAGGCCCTCATGCCTATGTGGTGCTAAAAATAATTACTATAGATGCATTAACCATGGATAGAGAGACCATGCTAATATCTACATTAATAGCAATAATTATGAACTGGAATGAAGACCATTTCTAAGCTGACTTCTTCAGTTGGTGTATATATCTCAGTCCCAGTGGTTTTCACCTGTTCTAATGCCAATTCTAGACTTCTGATTTGAGTAAGAATGATTAGTATTTTTTTGCTGCTTTAAGTGTCCTGGACCAACCACTGCACCCAAAGTCCTCAATGATGCGTTTTTGTGTGCATCTGAAAGAGCTTAAACAGGGCATTCTGAAACCCCACTCTGCTTACAAATCTTTGCCTTAGAGAGACCTTGCTTATGTAGTATAACATCCTTGTGTCTTTCTGCTGTGCTCAGTCCTGCTGTTGGGTTTGGCCCGTGACTTACACAACCTTACCTTAGTAAAGGAGCTGGCCGTACTTAGCCAGTTTAAGCCCCCTTTACAGCTGTTTCTGTTTTAGTCGATAAATGTGTCAACATCCAAATGAAAATGATGACCATCAGAACTTGTTTGATTCATCGGTTTATCATACTCTAAAACTACTGACTTTGTGCAAAGTCTGACCAGGTGCTAGTTTGAAGGCATTTAGCCTGATTTGATATGGATTTTCTGACTCTTCTCTCATAGCGGAATTTTTACATTGATTAAAAAAACTAAACAATTAAAAGGAGTCATTTTTGAAGTATTCTTATTTTACAACCTTTTTCATAACGGCCTATAACTCTCAGCTACTGTGGTTTCAAGGCCATATCACCCACCCCTAGCTGTTTTATTTTTGTTTCTGTGGTAGCAAATAGGTTTCAATTTTGTTAGATTATTTTACCAGAATGATCTTATACTTTACAATTATGTTTTATTCTCACTCATTTTATTCTTTGCTGTCTACACAGAAAATGTCTCATATATTTCATGTATAGCCTTTGATGTAAAAAGTATTGATAAATGATTTTCGGTCCACACAACCCTGCCCCAACTCTCTGCCTTGTTCTGGCATCCCTTCCCTTGATGCCCGTCTCTTATTGATTTCTATAACTGCTAATGTTTTATTATCCTTGGATGACCTGAGGCAAACTTGTCTGGAAACTTCAGATTGTTTATTTGCTGTCTGAAATCCTCAGAAGAAGCCTCCTGACAGATCTGTGTCAAGGTTAGAGACTAAAGGTGAGCATGCTGCTGCCATCAGAGTTTCTACAAGTTTCTAACAAAGTGTCACAGCAATTAAAGACTTTTTACCGTCTCTGATGTTTATCAGTCTCACATCCCTGCCGCCTTCTCTGATCCCACTGTTTTGCATTCAGTACCCTCTGGACTCCCTCTGTTTATCGAGGCATTTACATTAGTCAGTCATTATAACCTTGACTAACAGATTCCCCGTGGCAAATCCAGAAAATCTGATACTTATTGTTCTTGACAGGGACAATTTATGCACTAATTTAAACTGTAAAATCCCCCTGTGTATTTAAAAGATAGATCCCACAGCTATCATCACACCTACACCGTGTTTGAGCATGAAGACACAACAGTGATGTAAAATAATCCTTATAAAAGAAATAGCTCTATACTGTACCTCCTGCAATCAAGAGTAGGCTGAGGCAGCGTGAAGGAGGCCAAACACAGCATCAAAATGCCCACAGTCCTCTGGCAGCCTGTACTTTAGCCAAAAAATAATACAGTGCTGTCAATATTGAGCTGCTAATTTTTGTACAGTCTGTACTTTTAGATTAATTTATCAAACTTAACTCTGCAGAGGCTTTCATGTAACACTTTAGATTCGACTGATCAATATGTGAACCTTCACTCCAGCAGAGGAAACATAATATACTAATATAATATACACACAGTGATGGTACACAAATGATACACAATAGGTATGACTTGATATGGTTTAAAATAATCTAATTCAGTATGACACATAACACAGTGTGATACACAAGAATTGCATCCTACAATAAGGATGACAACACAATATTTATGATTCTGCAATCAGCGTTATTCAAAATTGCAAGAAGTAGTGCTGAACAGTTCACGTTTTTGTTTTAATGACCATTTTTGCTTCCCATTATTGTGAAACCAAGATGGTAGATAATAATGAAAACTGTGCCTTTTAAGATAACTACAGATTGTATTGGGCTAGTTTTGCTCATGGGTTTCATCATGTTTGGATCTCAGTCTTTGTTTTTATTTTTCAGCTACAAGAATGCATCATTAATCGACAGGATTAATGGTTAATTCACTGTCTTTTTTACCGCTTAGATAGATAGAGGTACAGATAGGTAATGTTGAGCTCATAGAAGTAAATGAACCGCCTCCTTTTTTTGCATGCACTGCACACTAGTTAAATAGTTTACTTTTACTAGTGAGGTTAAGATTTGTAAATATACTTTAATAGATAACCAGTAAGTTAGGTAGCTTTACTCGTGAACTATCAAACTAGGTTATTTGTTTACTAGTCAACAAGTAAACTGGTTCACTAGTGAGCATGTTTACTTGTTAGCTAGCTTACTCGGCAGAGGGAGCAGGATGCTGCTATTGAATTGCAAACCAGCGGAAACTAACTAGCCTGTTGTGTGTGTGATGGTGGACTTAACCTACTGAGGATGTTTTAGACATTGTAGACTGTAGGAGGAAATTGGAGTACACAGAGAAAACCCATGCATAGTGCATACACAGTAAGAACATGCAAACTCCCTACAAAAAGGCCTGCCCAGCAGGGAGTGAAAACAGAAATCTTGTTGGTTTGGTGTGCTCGCACCTGCTGCTTCACTGGACAGCCACTGATTTAAAAAATACCCCAAAATTAAAAATGCAACAGATCGTTGTTGAAACAACCTCCACTTAGCTTGCCACTGGAGTTGGATCTACTTGATAAGGGTGTCACTTTTCCTAAAAATCAAACTTGAACGGCTTTCGAACATGCATCCAAGTAATCGAAGATATTCAATTATAATACACAGCCTGGTCTTTGATTTTAAGTTTGCCATCAACGGTGTAGAACCAAAAATACTTCCACACAGCTCTCATCAGATGATTCGGTGCTGTCATTGTCCGCTCGGAGTGGAAAGTCTTTGTTTACTGAGGTCAAGAGGTCAGTGGATGTGACCGAGGGTCAAGCAACACTGAGAGCGCCCTCTGTTGAATGGAACGTCCACTGCTCCAGGCCACTACACTCAATATTTTACATTGGAATATTTATTTACTCTTCAGTTATGGATATTTATCCCCATATTTGAACGGTTATTTGAATATCGAATATAAAGTGACAGCCCTACTACCTGATTGAATGTCTGTAGAAGGACAGATCCCTCTTGCCAAGCTCAAAAATTCAACAGTTGTACAGAGTTTAGTAGAGATGTTTACAGCTTTAGGAGCATTTTTATCAGATCGAGATTACATTTCTCTATTGGCTAAACACAAATAACATTTAAAGTACATCTAAAAAAAGATCATCTTTCTTCACTTTCAACATTGTTTGGCAAGAGTTTGTTCTATGAAATGATACACATTTTAAAACTGACACTTCAGCAGCCCTGTCTACCACTTTATCTGACAATGAATTTACAGAAGGAACACTTACTAAGGGCTGTTTCCAGGATGGACTAGTGAAATACATGGAACGGTACATCTGGTGTTTCAGGGTGACCATAAAAAAATCAAAGTAAGAGATAAAGCAACATGAGGGGTCCTTATTGGTATGAGATCTGAAGTGTTTGAGCAACTTCTTTCTCCACTAACAAATTATAAATATTATTTGTTAGTTATACTGTATCAGTGCTACTACCATCAGTGCCTGAGGATCACCTGAAAGCTATTTGCAGACTGCCTTTAGGTAACAAATGATGAGAAAAGCCTTCCTATCAGATAACACTGCTATAGTGTAACACAATGAGGAGATGCTTAAAATACAAATAATATGCACATCTTAAACACTCTTGAAAATTCTATTAAACCAAGCATTTTTAAGTGAAATATCAATTAAATCAATCCCTTCTCCCACCTTGTACCCAGAAGAGGCATTTTAGGTCTGATGTATGATTTTTGATTATGCATGCTTACTGATTAAGGCCTAACTGATTTTTAAAGGTCACCGCAACCCCTTAAATAAACACAAGTACGATAAAAAGAGGGCTTGTACTTACACATTCAGGTGCTTGCCAAATCAGTTAACAGCCCAAACATAATGAGCACTTTCTTCAGGGTGGGGCGGTTGTGAGATTCTGTCCTTGCTGTCAGATCCCTGAATAGTTTGTTTTTACAACATAAAAATGTCAAGCTCACAGTTGAATTTAATCAAGATCCATTGCTCTCTGCCAAAATCTCACACTCCAGATTCACACTTTCAATTAATTAAATGTTGAATCTTCTTCCACCCTCTCAGTGTTCCCATTATTTATCAAACCCGGCTGTGTTGTTGTGTTACTGCTAATCAGAGCTGAAGATGGTGACACTCATGACTCACTCAATTTCCTCAGGTTCACTCAAATAAAGCTTATGATGCTGAGGTTTCTTTTGACATCCCTGAAGAACCCTCAAGACTGCCGGTTGACAAAAATACTGCTCCCTATATGATCCGAAAGAAACCTCACAAGGTTTCCAAGGCAACAGCTGTGTGCATTGTCCACGCAAGTACTTCCTGTTTCAGCCCAGTTCCAATCACAGTCAGCTGAGATGATCAATAAGCTGCATGGTGCTCGTTTCTCTCACTGCACTGGTTACTTTTCATATGAATACAACTTGAAATAAGGATTTATCACAGAGGAAACATATTGTTTTTTTTTTTCCATCTCGTGCAGGAAGTTATGCAACCATGTGAGGCTTTAATTGTCTTTTCCTGTGAGCCTGCAGCCTCAAACAGAGAAGTGTGCCACCACTCCCTCTGTGCACACATCTACATGACAGCAATATGTGCCACGCACCTTGATACAAGACACACACACACCTGCTGTCTCTGCAGATAACCTTGAAGCTCTGCTGTTTTAACAAACCTGGAGCAGGAACACAATCTGACCGCTCATTATCGTCGGTGTGAAAAGCCCAAAATATCTCTTAATCCTCCGCCAACTTTGAGGAGAAATCCATTTTTAATGCTTTATTTGCTTTCTGTGCCAAGTGATTGAATTAATGCACAGCTGGAGCACTATTCAGAGTGTTTTAGAAGGTTTGCAGTTTTGCTAAAATGTAGTTCATTTTGATTTGGAGCTTCAGGCTCCCGGAGGAGTTTGACATTTGAGAAATTTTGATTGTCATTCTTAAAGGTCACAGCAAACCCTGAAGACTTATTAAAATGGAGGTCAAAGTAAACAAGTGCATGATGGTTTTGAATTTTCTACAGTGTGTTGTTCCATAAAGATTTGGAAACATGGAATTTGTGTAAAGAAAATTACACTATTTTCTCCACGACTACAATAGAAATCTGGTTGACATGTTTTGTGTCTTTGATTACATAACATAAAACTGAAGAACTGAAGCAAGACACAGAGGGTAAACATCTATAATGAGTAAGATTGAGCACAGATATTAAGAAGAGAATGAACACTCAGTTAATAAAAAGTACAACACCAGAATGTGCCTAAAAAGGGGGCTTGTGCTGCAAAACACAAAAACAAATCTAACCCAATTAAAACAAATTCAGTAACACAATTTTCAATTTTGTTTTTTTTCATATTCATCAATTCGTTTTATATTTTTTCCCGCTTCTTTGTTTTCTTATCAGTTGTGGTTACTAAATTTAATTCTAATCTTTTCGTAAGTTGAAGTTGGAGTTGAAGGGAAAGAATTTTTGTTGTGTTAAAGATTCGTCAATATGTATTACTGTTGATGTGGTTTTACATGTTGTTGTGTTGATTAAAATGTGATTTTAAAAGCATACTTTTTTGATTTTTTGCCGTTTGTTCTAAACTGTTGTGTTCTCTTGATTGTTATTTTGTTTCCTTTGTTGTTGTTGTTGTTTTGAGTCTGTGAGGCGTTTTCATTGTCTGTTATTTCAAGTTTGTTGTTGCGTTTTCTGGTTTGTTTTGGGGGTGGGGCATTTTAAATTGTGTCTTGAGATTTATTTTCATTTATTTTCTCATTTTTAATTTGTTTGTTGGTACTCTGTCACTGCTCTTGTGGGACTTTTAGGGTTTTTATTCTGCTTTATAACATTCTAGTTTTGCACATATGTTTGTTTAATCTCAAGTTTGTTCTCATGTTGACAGAAAGATTTTTTGTCATAGTTTTTTTTTTTCGATATGTTGTGCTTTTATTGTCGCTGTGTTTTCTGATTCAGTTTTTTTCTATTATATTTTTTTATTGTATTCTACACTTAAGGACTGCTGCAATAATTTAATTAAACAAAGACTGATCCTTGAAAATGTTACATTCCTACAACCAAGAAGTCATTTCCCTTTACATGTTTAACGACCTTAATTGGTTTTATTATGGCCAATAATTGGTTTAATGAGACATGGCATGTTCAAGGTAGTCATGGAAACACTGGATTTTTTGTCAAAGACTGTAACATAATGCAGGAAAAACTACTTCTATAGACTGCTGCTTCTATTTCTGTATCTCATTCATGTGCTCATTTGTGCTGCTTACTCATGAAGGACCATGCTTTTTCTTTGTTTACAGGCTGTGCGCTGTCACCACACGCATCTCCATCCTTACTTCTTTTAATGACATGGCCCATCTAGACATTTCCCTTAAGAAGAAATCTGCACTGCAGGCACCATTGCCTATTTATTTATATATTTACTGTGAAGCTTCTCAAATAAAAACGGTCTCACAGGTCATGTATTAAAACTTGATTGTTAACCATTTTCAGAAATATTTTTTTCACAGAATGAGGAAGAAAAGCTGTTAAGGTGGACTGCCTCAGGGAAATTTAGCTTTCTCAAGATCCCCAATCCCCCATTTTTATTGGCTTGCCAACTGTTGAACTTTCCTTGATCTTTTTTCCATATTTGATTCTCAACCATAAAACCTTGTAATAGACCCCTTTATACTGATATTTTGCTGCTATTTGTTCCTCTTCTTTGCTTCTTAAACATCTCTTACAGTGACTCTTCTGTTATGTTCAGTTTTTTGCAACGGAGATGGATATATCTGGCTTTTAAACCAGTGAAACTCCTTTTAAAAGTATCCATCATCTTCAAATAATGTGGAATGGACCAATGCCAGCTGTAGATGTCAGTCTTATCCATTTAACGCTGGCATTAAGCAAACCCTAGTGTGTTTTTGTGGTCAAAACACATTCGGGTTTGTCTTTTTTTTGGTAAGTATTGTGGGAAAATTAATTTTAAAAAATTATATAACAAAAAAATAAAGTTGCATCTAAATCTGCAGCCAGTGAAACTTGTTTTTTCTACTTCGGTATTAGTACCAGTACCTTATTTCCTCAGTCACTTCATCTCTATGAAGAACCACTCTGGTTGTTTTGTGAAGTAAGGTGTCTCAATGATAGGGATGGGAATTGATAAGATTTTATCAATACCAATGCTGTTAACGATCCTGCTTATCGATCCAATTCTTTAACGATTCCCTTATCGATTCCAGCAAATTTTGCATGTGGGCAAATGGTCTGATTTTCAGTGGCAACAATGCCAAACATACATCACAGCATAGATAACTGCTTCTGCAAGTTGCTGGTGTTTCCACTCACTTAAGGTTGAGCAGTAGGTGTAATTAAAATTAAGCCACAATTCTGACGCTTCTGAACCCTGTCGATTGAACGGAATTGATAAGGGAATTGATTAGCAAAAAGATTAATGATATCGATTCTTTGATGGAGCTGTTAACGATTCTCAACTGGAATTGGTTTTCGATTCCCATCCCTACTCAATGAAGGGTGTTTTTAAGGAAAAGGGTAGAAAACTGGGCATATATTTTTTCAAGGACAAACAAATGTTTCTTAAGTAGAGTATTTTACTTAAACAGCAAGTGAGTGGCAGAGGTAGGTGGAGTTGACAGTGTATTTCTACATGGTAAAAAAATTGTGAACTCAGTTACTCTTATAGTCTTTCAGTCAACTCTCACGCTAACTCACTAATGGCTGAAGTTTCTACGTAAGGTTTACATCAACATTTGCTAATACAACCACACCCTCTTATAAACAATAACACACCACTGATGCAGCAGTGGGAGCAATTCAAGGTTAAGCACCTTGCCCAAGGATGCATCAACATGTGACAGCAGCAGCTGCAACCTTCCAGTTGTTAGTACAGCGTAATACCAGATTTAGCAACCCATGTATAGAAAATCCCAATGTAAATTTTTGTTATAAATGCAAAGCAAAACTGGTATAATATCAGTGTGTGCAGACAAATGCTTCAAAGATAGATGTTGGCAGATATGAAAGGAATAGATACAAATGTCATATCTGTTTATACTGCCATTAAACTAGGGATATGAAACTTGGTTTTACTGTTGCTGTTACAAATACACTTTTAATACGACATAGGTGTTATCAAACAATAATCACATTCAGTTATCTTTATGTATTGGCATCGCTGGTATTTGCGAACATGATTATGGAGCATCTGCACTTGAGATGCTGGCAAAAAATCCAGTACTTAACATCCCCCGTTTTTATTAGATTCAAAGCACACATGCAGTGGTATTTACAAGCTGTGCATTCAAGAAGTCACCTGACACTCCTGACAGACTGTTTCACAAATCCATGGGTCACACATCAAGCTTATCTAACCAACAACTCACAATAAACAGAGGGACAAAAATGTAAGAAAATACAGAAGGTGATTGATCAAATTCTGTGTGTCACAATCATTTTATTCCAGCCTAAGGTTACCTTTCACTTTCAGCTCAGCCAAACCACACCCATAGCTGCGTTCACTTTGTCCTTATTAGGAAAACTGAAAGTGGAAATTCTCTGACTGGGCTACACTATCTTGAAGCCTTGCAAGATGTATCTGCCTGATGACAGACATGGAATCTGGTCAAATCCAGCTACTTTGCAGGGTTATTTAGAGCCTAAACAGTGTACAAACTGTTGAATGTTAGAAACTCTGTGCCCACCTTTCATTTCTTCTTCTGCTACAAAAGAAAGCTGCACCTGAAAGCAGTTAATCACAAAACAGATTTGACAACAGAACTGATCTAATCTGAGTAGTCTCAGAAGATTAATTTGATCACTGTACCTGTACAGCTTTGGCACAAGCTCTAACATTCTTACATTAGACAATGCAAGATGATTTGCACAGCTCATAATGTACTTGTTCAAAGTATTTTACACAGTTTTGGCAAGCGGTGAAAGTCGCTAAATTACTCCGCTGTAGATTCCCATGAGATTGCTCTTTCCAGGAGTCCTCCATCCCTGCCAGAATACAGCTTTCCACATAATTTCTTTGAGGATTTTCTACTCAACAAATCACAGAGGTGGTGGAGAAAATTTGAGCAGGATTAAGATCGGTGACAATCAGAGAAATGATCATTTATCAGCGGGCGTCTGGAGGTAACATTATTCCTATGTGAATGGAACTGTGGTGATTAATTCTCCTGCACATAAATGGGGAAATGATGGGAGCCAGAGGATGAATGAGGTTAGTAAAATTCCCAGAAGCGGGGAATATGTTGAAGAATTCAGAGTAAAGCAGAAGCACTCCACAGCCTTAAAATATTCAATTTCCTCACTCGGTCTTACAAATTATGTTTGGTGGAGCTGGATGAGTGAAGTCAGTGTGTCTCCATTTCTCCCTGTCAGTATTAACCCAGCACGGCCTCGTCATTGTCCTGCTTTGTTCCACTTTTCATCATATTTGCCCCCCGTGGAGCCAGGCTGTAAATTTTCCCCTCGTAGCCTCTTGGTCATGACTGACAGGATTGTGGCCGAGGTTTTCATTTACTTATAGGGCCGCGGTGATTCACCCCGTCAGTTGTTATCATTGTCATGATCGGAGTATAGCTTTATGTCTGATCCTCAGAGCATATTTACATCTACAAGCTGGACTTTACAGGGCTATGTGTGTGTTTGTGTGTGACTGTACTGTGAGGCTGGGCACTGTGGCAGAGAACACTGCCACACAGCTTTTCTGTATGAGTTATCACAGGTATTTATCAGAAACTTAGTTTAAAGGAGTATCCTGATCATGACATAAAGAATAAAGAAGCACTATTTTATTGTTATTATTGTTATCATACCATCTTTAGAGGCTGTTTTGCACAAAGAGTCTGCCAAAACCACTAAATCTGGCTCTTGAATATTAGATATCAAATAAACATTTAGTGACTTTGTTCTAATGCACTTACATTCACAGGCCACTTTATTAATATACTAGGATGGGGTTGGATCACTTCTGCCTTCAGAAATGTCTCCATGTTCTGTGACAACGTTCCAACAAGGAGCTGGAAGCATTCCTCTGAGATTTTAGACGAGATTGACACGATGGCATCAAGCAGTGGCTGCAGATTTGTCAGCAGCATATCCAAGATGTAGCGTTCTGATGCCTGGTCTACATGCCTTAAAACTGATTGAGCTGCTGCCATTGGATAAGCTAATGTAGCCTGATGCACCAGATGGACTGCTCAGTATATATCAAACAGCACATATTTCACAAGTCCATCTGAGACAAAAGCCTGTCAAAATTATTTCAAGAGACGGGCAGAACTGTTTCAAGAATATCCGACAGGTGATTAAAAATCATTCTGTCAGTAACATTCATCAACAATAAGATAATGTAGAAGGCAAGTGTTACTGCAGGGGCATAAAAAATGGTGGAAGTAGGGCTAAAATCTATTTTCGATCAAGGAAATGCTTTCAGTGTTATTTTTCATTTAGTAAAAAAAAAAACTGTGGTCCAGATCTGATTAGAGAAGCTAAAGAAGCTGTTAGCATCTATGTCAATCCCTGTAGGAGTAGTCCCTTATTGGGGTTGTTAAAAACTGTAATGTAACTGAATAGTTTCTGGGGTATCATGTTCACTGTGGCGAGTATAGATTCTCAGCTGATGGTACTGAAATGTTCGGAGGTGGGATGTCAGGTTCACGGTGAAGACGAAGCCGTGATGTTTTAACAACTGCCACCATATCACTGAGTGTTCACACATTCAGGTAATGATGAACATGATTGCCACATTTCTCTCTATACCGTTTTCATCTTCAAGAAATATCAAGCATTTCAGCAAATCAATAAGAAAATTAAAAGTCAATATTCTAGATGATGAAGCACTGAGGACAAACCATTTTGCATGCATGCACATAAAACCCAGCAAAGTCCAATAATAACTGCTGATTTGAGAGCAAATGCTATGAATAATTGTCCACAAACTGATGAAATTTAAAAGACTTCAATTTGGTCTATTATTAACTCTATTCTGGCATATTTTTCATAAAATGAAACCACTGGACCAGTTTGGGTGTCACACTAAAACTAAACAGGTGGGGACAGTTAAACTGATCCTAAAACCATGTGCTCACAGAAAGCCTGCGTATATTGATCTCTTACCAAAACACACTAAATCCTATGGATACAGATATATAGCCACCCCAGGGCTGTATGGCTTTGACTGATTAATGCTTCACTACAAACATAAATTAATGGCCAAACGTTTAGTCACTTAAAACACTTATGTACTTGTAAGTCTAATTTTTCTATGATAAACATCATCAAAAATAATTAGACCTCCTGAAAATTACTACAAGCACAACATTTTTCAGGTGAAAAGAGCATTTCACTCCTTTTGCTGCTGATTTTAGTCACCAGCTATCTGCCACTCAGCGGATGGAGCTGCCAGCCTATCACACATATTGCTACATCAAATACTCTCTATTCTAGTTCCCTGTTAATTTATGTCAGCAAAGGCAATTTATCTGCTAAAATGATAGAGATCAAACAGTTTAATAATATATCTGAGTGTATGTCCTTAGTCCTGAGGAGCTGAGATTTAAGCTTATTATCTCTTCAGACCCATCAGCGTTCCCCTGTAAAACAATGACCAGTGGTCAGACACATGCGTATACTGTATGGCCTCTTATTTTGCTCAAAACTACTATAAACACAAAAAAAGACATTCATGATGAAAGTCAGTGACTCTGTGGATGGGCTGTGAACTAAGCAGCTGTTAAAAATTATTAATTTTACAGATGAGACAGTTAAACTGGACATCTGGCCTTGCCCCAGTATACATACACTAGAGGATGATCAGCTTATTGACGGGGGCATGTGCCCATTTGCTATGCTCGGTGCCAACACGCCCTTTTCCGTCAGTCCCTATGACCAATGTCCCTGTTGACTTTGACAACAAGTTAGCAAGCAGCTGAACAGTTAAATGTCAAATTGCAAAACCAAACAAATTCATGGCTGTGTACAATTGAAGCAAACTCAAAGGTTTGGCTTTTGTTTCAAGTAAAAAAAAAAAAAAAATGTTTCACACACATTGACCATGCTTGGTGTTATATTTACCTCCGCCAAGGAGGTTATGTTTTCGGGAGAGTCCGTCCGTCCGTGAACGAAACAACTCAAAAAGTAATGGATGGATTTGGATGAGATTTTCAGGAAATGTTCAGCATGGGCAAAGGAAGAACTGATTCGATTTTGGTGTTGATCGGGATCAGCGTCTGGCCGCCATGGCGAAAAATGTGATTTTTGTGAATAACTACTGAACTAAAATAGATATCATTATGAATCCAGTTGCTAATGGTATGTTTTCATGGTCAAGGAATCTAAATATTTAGATGAAATAAAGGTAGGACTAATATTTATGGTCAAAATGACAATATGGGTGAGGACTGTGGCGCTGGCAGAGGTCTGCGCTCTCTGAGTACTTTCTAGTTATAGTTGGGGTTCATCTCATATATTTTTCTTTATAAAAAACAACACTAAAGAAACCAACAAACAATAAAAAAGATAAAATCACCATCCACCATCCTTGTCTGGTTACAATCAATGTTTTAATGTGGTGAGCTTCTTTTGTTGAAAATATTCCATTATTTCAGGGTTTTTGTTCATGTTACTTCATCACTACACTACTGCAGCTCAAGCTGCTGTGATTTCAGTGCATGAAACAAAGCATAAGAAAAGGTTAATTGAGAAGCTTTACACAGCAAACTGCTGATGACCATGATCAAAAGAGCAGAAACACACAAAAAATCAGCCTGCAGAGTGAAGTGTTGAAGGACATCCTAGACCCTGACATTCCCCTCACCTGGACCACAGATTAATGCTCATGTTCCCAAAACACGGACTCAGTATTCAGAAGAGTAACTATTTCATAATACTAAGTAAACAAACAAACTAACCCCCAAACAACATTATTTAATTTCTAAACCACAACCTAACTTTTCCTCTTTTATTTTACTTGTGAACACATCTTTTACCAACACTCATCTGCTCGTGATATTGAATGGACAACACTTTGTGTCTCCCAGTTTGACAGCGTTTTGAGGATGGAATGATTTTTAAGAAAAATCAGAATAAAGTTTTGGGGATCAATCCCAGTTTCTTCAAGTGGATGACAGCTCAACCAAAGGCATCAGACACAGTTTAGCAGCCTGAGGGCGCAGCAGTGCATATTAACTACAGGTGATTATCCCTGGGATCTCAGGCATTTATTTTAGGAAACCAACAATATTGGATTTGGGGTAGGGGTGGGCGATATGGCAAAAATATCATATCACGATATTTTAAAAACAAAATCACAATCACGATTTAATCACAATTCTTTTTTACGTTGATTTTTCAAGACTAATTTGCATGTTTGACCATCTTTTCCATATGTTTAACATATAAAACGTGTAAAACCCTGAAAGAAAAAAAGACAATTAAAGCCAAAGAAACTTTCCGAACAGGTTTTAATTTAAATAGTGCAGTTTTTATAAAAATGTACAATAAATGTAAACATAAAAGGTAACGAACAACAATAACAACATTATCTCTTAAAGTGCAACAGTTTAAAACAAATGTTATCTAACTGCAATGTCTATAATCTGAGTGAATAATACAGCTGCTTTAGAACAGATTTTTGTTCAGACATCTTCGAGCTTTTATCTCCTTTTCTCTTTCTGCCATGGCTTCACGCTACATAACCAAACAGGAGATCCTACCACACACTGCGCGTAATGTGCTACGATTGGTTAGTCGGGTGCGCGTCAAAGTCTCTGTGCCCACACAGACGATCCGACAATCTTTCTGCTTGATGAGATCATCCCCAAGTTATAATCCTTAACGATTTAATATCTAATTTGGAGTCAAAATCCAATATGCCAAACTTATTTAAGCTAACAACAATATCAATACTGACGCAAGAAAATTACTAACAATCAGGTCTTTTAATTTCACTAACTCTAAGCAAAATGTATTTTTACTAAAAAAGTCAGCTTTACCTTACCTGTATTGAGCAGGAAATCAGTGATTAATCATCTCTTAACCGAAAAACTGCCCCATTTATTCAAAGCTCACTATTTTAATTCAAAATCATTTGCAAAAACATAATATTGGTTTATAGGCCATATCATCCATCGTAAAAATCGGAAGAAATGTTCATTTCTGCTGATATCAATATTTAAATTTTAGGCAGCTATCAAAATAATGCCATCAACTCTGTGCATCACTACTTAATTTGATGAGATAATCGTGTATTTAAAAAAAAAATGGATGGACGGTGTTATTGCTCCTCACTTCTAAACTCTGTGTGGGCAAAATTATGGCTTGAAAATATAATGTTCCTTCTTCAACCAAAAACACTTACTGGAAATGAGGCAATTACAACAGCAACAAACATTTCTAGATTAAAACAAAGGTTTTCGTGTCTTGAACAGGCAAGACGTTGGGGTGAGTTGTTAGATGACCAGCTACTAACATTAGCTGATTACATCCAGCTGTTTCTTGCTTGCCCCAAGAGAATGACATTGTTCATAACAAGTATTTATCCATCTATCTATCTATCTATCTATCTATCTATCTATCTATCTATCTATCTATCTATCTATCTATCTATCTATCTATCTATCTATCGTTGTATTACCTTTACATCAGTCCTTAATAGACACAAAATGTTGGAGAAACTTTGGCTGCTACTCTGTTATTTGAGCACATATTTGGAGCTTTGCTTGTTTGCTCAAGCACTCCTCTTCATTTAACCTTCACAAATAAGCAACCCCATTTCATCCAAATGGTCTTATATTTTTTATGGTATGTTGATAAAAGCCAATAAAATCAGTAAAACATGCTCAAAGTCGATGTGTTTTTGAAGCTTAGGCAACTTTGGTAACTATGGGGGTCACACTTTTTGTCCTTGAAGACAAAGGGTCACATTTTTTGTGATTTAAGATACTTCAAACTTCTCTATTTCTTCTCACGATTCAAAGAAAGGAAAAACACATCGCAAATAAGTATTTATACCAACAATTTTATTTTCAAAACAAGTGACAACAAGCGGGGCTGAAAAACTAGGCCCCTACAGAACTGCCAAAAGCTGTCCACTTGAGGCTGACTGCAGGAACCCTTTGATAATCACACCGCTGATGTGACATGGCTTTGTCCAAATCTTTTACAATCTTTGATTCAAACTAAGTGCAACTAATTATTCAGAATTTTTAGATAAACAGAACAAGAGACAGACTTTTCCAATTGAAGATATGAAATAGTTACAACTCTTTTTAACTAAAATTTGTTTTAATATCTTAACAAATGCCTAAGTAATGCATAGATGTTTAGCACTAACAGCAATTAATTAAAGCTCTGTATTCTTATAAATGTTGCTGTTTTGCATCTTTTTAAGCCATGTTGTCTCTTCATATATTATTAGGGCTCTATAACATACGCAACCAAGGAATCAGACGAAATCAGGTCATTAAAAACAGAACTCAATATAAATGTGAATTATCATGGAAATGTCTGACATTTGAAGTGAAAGTTTTGTTTTTCAGAATAAAACCAAACGTATCTGTCAGGAAAATGCTCCGAGGGGGTCACTAAGGTTGGAGACAATGACCTCTACGTGTGAGGACCACCTGAATAGTTAGTGATTATATTTCATTACTGTAGACTAGAGCTGAAACAATTCCTCGAATAATCGTGATTACAAAATAACCTCGAGGCAAATTTTGTGCCTCAAAGCTTCGTTTAATATAATTATAAATATATGCAGCTTGTAAAATCATCAAGGAAGAGAAACGAGAGGGACAGAAAGAGAGAGCTTAGCATGTAGCTTAGCATGATAGCATGTCGTCACTGCTGCAGCACGTCAAAAGTAAACATCCGGTCTGTCCGTCAAGTCCTCAGAGCTAGTAAAATTATCTTAGTATCTAAGGTATTATTATTATATTGGCTGATATTATTTGGTCCTAGATATAAAGTAAGCAAAATAAGATCATCAAGGGGTGCTGGTTTGGCGGAGTGGTTAGCACCCCATGTACTTGCTTCTGCCGGTCCAGGTTCGAATCCCGCCTGTGACCAGTTTGCAGAGTGTCTTCCCCTACTCTCTCACCTCCTTTCACAAGCCTATCCACTGTCTCTCTCCTATCAATAAAGGCACAAAATGCCTAAAAAATACATTTAAAAAAAATAAAAAATAAAAAATAAAAAAATAAGATCATCAATATGGTACAGTAGTAAAGACAAAAATGTAGCAAAAACAGACAAGCATGAATACAAATAAAATAAAAATTACCAAACTTGGAAAAAAAATACTGAAAAAAGCAAGATATGGCCCAGAGTAAAAATAAAAGTATAGATTTTGATATCCTATTTATGCTCAGAATGTTCAAAATAAGAAAAATAAGTTGTTAATTTAAGTGACCTGGCTTTTCTGCTTTGTGTGTTACTACTAATAATAATGTGTAGTGATTCAATGTGAAAAAAAATTGCAGTGAGTGCAACATAACTGTTATCCAATTACTCGATTAATCGACAAAAATTTGATAGAGTAATCGATTACAAAAAGAATCGATAGCTGCAGCCCTACTCTAGACAGTGTCTTGGGTAAATTTTGTTAAAATACTAAAAATTCTCCAAAGATTAAAATCCAATACAAGAAAAACTAAAACGGAATTTGGTAAAAATAACACCGATTTTATAGGGCCCTATTTTATGTAAAACAGCGGTATTTTGACTTGTCTGGTAGGCCTTCATTGAGGGACTAAGAATGCACTGCACGTGGTTCAGGGGCCACCAGTTGCACATCCTTCATTTTAAGTAAAAAGGGCCTCCAGTCAGGATGCTGCTGCCCAACTTGTCTCATTTGTTATAAATTACATGAAGCGACTTGGAAGCAATTATTTTGTTTCTGATGGTAATTGTTATATTTCAAGATTAAAGGTCCCATTTCCAGCAATCAGTTTTCTTTGATATAATGGTCTAAGAAAAGACTTGGAGAGCAGAAGACTTTTACTAACTACTATTTCACAGAGAAATGCTCTATGACTCTAAATAAAATGCCCCTTAATATGTTCTGTTTATTTTCTTTTCAGGTTTATTATGTAATAGCTGCACAGCTTTCATCTATATGTGTTTTTTTCTCTGTGCAGGTAGACACCATGACTGCTTTCAAAGTCATTTGAGCAGTCAATCACCTCAGTGTCCATCGTCACAGCCTCCAGTAGCCTCCCTGTTCCCTCAGATTGAAGTGCTTCCAAATGGGAGGGAAATAGAGCTGCTTCTGATCTTATTCACATCCTTTTTTCCTAATCCTTATTTTTATCCAACTTTAATTGAGTCCTTGCCTAACAGACACCCAAGATGTAAATGGTCAATCACACCAGGACACTTGTTCTTTAAAACATTGCTTTTGCTTTAAACTATAAAGGAGACAGTAAAACAATTTCTTCACCAGCATATTCATTTTTAATCCTCTAACTGCATAATCTGGCTCTTATTGCTTTTTTGCTGTGATTGGTTTATTTATCCATCCATATGCACTTAAAGTGTCTACGTTTATCATTTTAATTGATGCAAATAATATAACAATCCTCAGTAGGGCTTCTTTTATTGCCCAGCCCTTGTTTGCTTGCTGCTGCTGAGTGGAAAATAAACCTGTTATGTATAGCACGCCTTTTCCAAAACATGTTGCAAACATTATGGCTAATTTATGGCCAGAATATTTGCATAATGCTAGAAAACTAAATCAGCGTCCTCCCTTAACACATTGGGAGACATTAGCCTCATTTATTTTGTAATCGCTGGAGATACTTTGCATTTTACTGCATCCTTACTGTGCCTCCAGGAACAATATGGAAATTCTAATCCCTGCAAATATCTGCCTCCATCACTGCTACATGTTTTATTTGACTGCATCTGCACGCAGAGCCCAAAGAATAGCAATTACATACAGATCCTCTAATTGCGCCTCTTCAGATGAAGCAGGTTGACAAAGTCACACAAGCACAACATATCCATCTGTGGCTCTTAGGGGAAGAGAAAAAACGGCAACACCTTCTCCGTCAACAAAATCTGCTCCGCCTGACACATTCCCTGCTGGACAATAAATCTGAGTTTGCCTCCTCTCCACCACACAGGCATTCACTGTGAAAAGCAGCTCTGTGTGTCTCAGCAGATGAAGAAACTGGCTGAGAAAAAGTCATTTACTTGTGGTCACACTCATGAGTCCAGGGAGTCATCGCATTATGAGCCCTGTAGCGTGCAGGCAGAGGGTGGGGGTGCTGTGGGGTGCTGTGAGGAGCTACAGATGACTGTGCAGTAGATCAAATGAGAGGTGTGGTAAAAACATAAATATGTGATGTGCAGGGGCGAGAAAGGACTTTAAATGTGTCAGGCAGGCGGACGGATGGGGCAGGGAGCGAGAGTGGGGTATTATCCTCAGAATAAGTGACAGCGTGTAACCTTGATCCTGAAGGTGCCCACTCATTAAGAGCAGAGCATGACCTTTGACAGCAGGTGGATAAAACATGACTGTCATCAGAGATCTTCTTTATTTAAATTGTCACCTTCTTAATCCATTCATTAAATCTGCACATGCTTGTTTTTATCTAAGATGCAAAATAAAGGGACGTTTTGTGTCATTTCTGATGTATGTCACACTCATTTGCATAACAAACTGACTGTTTATGGCAGGGGTATCCACATTATTTTCTCAAGGGAGATGTATGGCCCAAAGACATCCAAGTATGAATGGTTCACTTTGATATGCCTCACCCCTAATGACTTTAAAGCAGCACTATGTAGTTTTCCACCTTAATTACAATATTTCTAGAGTCACTGTGATGGTACATTACCTTACAACAGGTTGAATGACACCTCTGTCATGATCTGTAGGGATGGGAATCGAAAACCAATTCCAGTTGAGAATCGTTAACAGCTCCATCAAAGAATCTATATCATTAATCTTTTTGCTAACCAATTTCCTTATCAATTCCATTCAATTGACAGGGTTCAGAAGCGTCAGAATTGTGGCTTACTTTTAAATACACTTACTGCACAACCTTAAGTGAGTGGAAACACCAGCAACTTGCAGAAGCAGATATCTATGCTGTGATGTATGTTTGGCATTGTTGCCACTGAAAATCAGACCATTTGCCCACATGCAAAATTTGCAGGAATCGATAAGGGAATTATTAAATAATTGGATCGATTAGCAGGATCGTTAACAGCATTGGTATTGATAAAATCATATCAATTCCCATCCCTAATGATCTGAGAGGGTCTTCAGTGCCTTCAGTGGCACTTTGTAACTTCAATGCGGATGGGTAGGAACACTTCCATATTAAAAACTTTTTACTGCTTTGACTGTTTTACAGCATACGTCACTTTCCACTCCTTCCCAAATAGGTCGAGGTGAAAGCTAAAGTATGTGCTGACTAATCAGGCTTAAGTTCTGTGGAGGGCAGCGATACATCTTCGCTACATCTAGTCTGCCCGAAATTAACAAAAACAGAAGCAGAAGAAGCAGAAGAAGAAGCAGAAGAAGAAGAAGCAGAAGAAGAAGAAGAAGAAGCAGAAGAATAAGAAGCAGAAGAAGAGGAAGAAGAAGAAGCAGAAGGAGAAGAAGAAGAAGAAGCAGAAGAAGAAGCAGAAGCAGAAGCAGAATAAGAAGAAGAAGAAGAAGCAGAAGAAGCAGAAGCAGAAGCAGAAGCAGAAGCAGAAGCAGAAGCAGAAGCAGAAGCAGAAGCAGAAGCAGAAGCAGAAGAAGCAGAAGCAGAAGCAGAAGCAGAAGCAGAAGAAGCAGAAGCAGAAGCAGAAGAAGCAGAAGCAGAAGAAGCAGAAGCAGAAGCAGAAGCAGAAGAAGAAGCAGAAGCAGAAGCAGAAGCAGAAGAAGCAGAAGCAGAAGCAGAAGCAGAAGAAGAAGAAGAAGAAGCAGAAGAAGAACAAGAAGAAAATCCGGAAAAGGGAAGTTTTACCAGAGGCCACAACAGGAAGAAAGCGTGAGTAACAATCTAAATGCTTGGACAAGGATAAACATTGTCCTTTAAAGTGCTTTAAAGTGCATGTTGCTAACAACTGAGCACTGATGCATGGAAAGTGATTTATTCAAAAAGGAACATGATCAGACTGGACCTTATCAGTCCACATGATTTATTTGTCTCTCAGGACATCCTGTCAGCTCACTTCTCCTCCCTCTGTATATCAACAAATGCACGTTGGTGTGAAGTGCTCTGTTTCATGACAGTGCAGTTACACCCAGCGTCCATAGAGGCCACCAGAGAATGGAAAGCCGGTATCTTGCATATTAGGGCTTTAAATTAAGGCTCTGTAGAGGGCAGCAGAGATGGAAATTGATATGATTTTATTGAAACAAATACCATGATCAATTCTGTCTATCAATTAAATTAATTAACAATTCCCTTATTGACTCCTTTGGTATAACTGCATGAAACAGTTAATTCATAAAGGTGGTCAGTGTCAACAACATAAACACATGGCACAACTAATTTTCAGTTCTGTGCTACAATGAAAAATGTTCAGCATGTAGCTGATATTTCCACCCACAGACACAGGGGACAGATGTTGTGCATTTAGTATCAAATAGTGAAAAATTATGCAAAAATGTCGTCCCTCTATCTCCTCTGTCTACCACAATCATAGCTTTACCTACTTTTTGTCTTTTCTGCTGATTGCCTCTGATTGGAGCATGACTTCCTTGATTTACAAAGCATACAGAACTCGGTGGACAGAACTGTTCAGTATGAACACTAATAATACTGATCTGTCAAACAAGTTGTTATTGATTCTCAACTGAAATTGATTTTTGATACCCAATCCTAGAGGCCAGTTATATTTCAGCTGGCACTGCCTAGATCAGCCCCCTGTGCAGAGGAGAGGTTGGATGCTTATGGTTCATCTCTACATTTAAACACAAAACAAGATCAAACTACAAAAAGCTGCAAAAATCACTTTTATAAACTGATGTGGCAAATTCTAAGCCTGATTTGTATATGACTTGTTAACAATATTGGTTTGTCCTTTTCACTGCTCTAGCTTCATGATTTTATTCAGGCCATATTTGTTTTATCTCTTAAATTTGATGGGGGGCATTTTTAAAAAAAATCAGGGGCCACTGATTGTCCAAGAGCAATAATTTGAGCGCTACTTAAACATATTGCCAAAGTAAAAATGTTTCTTACTTGCAGATCCTATCTGCTGATATAGCTTTGGAATAAATTAAATCTACAACAAACACCCACGAGATGTCTGTGTAGACTTTCAAGCACAACCATTTTGAATCATCTGACAACACAGACAAAGGAACCACAAAGATGTTTAGACTGTCTTCAATCGCATCCCCAGACCAGGACAGCTCCCTAACTGACATCTGTCATGTGAAAGCCTGATCATTTGCATACCATGGTCAACCTATGCTTTATACACAGAGTCTTTGCTGGGTCATCTTCTCTGAGCAGTAACAACTAACAAATCAAAAAAGTACATTTGAAATGGATCAGTATAATAAATACAATATGAAGGATATGAAAATACCAAAGGACACAATATGATTGGAGGTATTTCATTACACCAGATGATTTATAAGATTGCATCAAGTTTAAATGAACTGTTCCCAGCCTCCAACATTGAACATCTTCCAAACAGTATCTAGCTCCAGACTGTGCAGCCTCCAACGACATACCCACAAATGCCAATTACAGCTTGTAGCTTGTCACTCTGGGTTGTCGATGTGTCTAAAAATCAGTCAAAGCTCTTCTCTCTCTGGGTCCCAACACAACCACCAAGGTGACTTTCTGTTTTCAATCAGTTTCAATAAATTAACAGACAATTGCCCAAGTCCCTCCGATCCGAGTCCCAAGCAAGTCTCGAGTCATTTGCTCCGAGTCTCAAGCAAGTCCCAAATTTTTTCTGTTGTGGGCAAGTCGAGTCGAGTCGAGTCACAGGTTATGACGGGCCAGGTCCCTCACCACTGTTCCCAGGTCCACCCAAAAAACATTCAGGTTTTATCTTGAGGAGAGAAACCTTATCATCCCACACATACAACACGTACACCCTCTTTACTAATGTTAGCTTTGCTAGCTTCATATTGACCACAGGTCAGGCTAACGTTCCTGCCATATTGACCTATGGCAGGAACATTAGCTACCTGGCTAACGTTTGCAGGTGTCACTTACTTGGCCTCATGTGTCCTCAGGTGGCGGATAAAGTTTGACGTTGTGCCCTCTTTTTCGCTTATTGAAGCGTTGCAGGTGGAGCACTTGGCGTGCCTTCGTTTGCCATCCGATTGAAATTCTTTATATACAAAGAAATAACTTTGAGCACAGAAGACATGGCCGTTGCCCTTGCCCACTGATCATCACTGTAGCAGAAGCAGGTGTATGGTAGGAACGTATGTGTGTAGTACTGTGTCGTGTGTGGGACAATAATACGTGACGGACAAGTGAACTGTGAATGGAGCATCAATAAAGTGAACCTAAAGGAAAGAGCTTCATATAAAGCCTGAGTGCGTGCAATTTTCCGAATCATGTCTCAAGTCAGGTCAAGTCTGGAGACATTTTCTCCCGAGTCCGAGTCGAGTCTCGAGTTTTTACCTCCCGAGCCTCATTAGCAGCTCAAATCGCCTCGAGTCCGAGTCCCTATGACTCGAGTCCAATTGTCTGGTAATT
Source organism: Scarus forsteni (assembly GCA_036419115.1). Lineage (NCBI taxonomy): Eukaryota > Metazoa > Chordata > Actinopteri > Labriformes > Labridae > Scarus > Scarus forsteni. The sequence continues at coordinate 23,764,843 of JAZDUH010000130.1, read as the reverse complement.
AATCACAATAAATATCAAGTTAAGAAGATAAATATAATGAGATCTCAAGAAAACATAAAATATGTCAAAAATGCATATTAAATAATTTTACTGGAAAATGAAGAAAAATAAAATATATTTCTTTCTGCTTTGGATTTTTGTATCATATTATAAGTTGATTAACTGGGGACAAAAAAAAAGTGCCTTCAAAGTGATTAGTGTCAGATTTATGTATTTCTCAATGCAATGGAGACACTTCCTCTGATTGTTCTGTCACTTGTTCCCTTTTTTGCCATTGAACTGTCATCTATAATAAAATCATCCATAACAGAAGTGCCACCCTGAGGGGTAATTAAGCAGTGACAGGGTGAAGCAGAAAAATGTGTCTAGTTGTTTTTTTAAAGTTGTTTTAGATAAATACATGGGCAAACTCAAATTAAAAGGTCCAATGTCCATCAAAATATATTATGTTTTTAAAAGAAGCTTGGGAAGCAGAAGTACCCAACACCTTTCACTAAACTTTCAGTTCATATAGAAATGTCTCTTTAAATAAAATGGCACTTACTTCCTGGGTTTTCTTATTAACACATAACTATACAGCTTCCATCTATATGTGTGTTTTGTCTGTGCTCATCACAGACAAAGTAACTGTTTTGAGGGTCTGTAACCCCTCCAACCCCTCCCATCAGGAATAGTTTGGGAAGCCAATCATAGCTTCACATAGCCTCGCCAGCCCCTCACATCTGAACGTTTCAAAAGGGAAGGGGAAAAGAGCTGCACTGGATCCTTAATATCCAACTTAAATGCAATCCTTGCTTAATTGATCCCAAAGACATGATGTAATTGGTCAAACAGACAACTACGTGGGACCTTTAAACACACTATGCTCTTAATGTGGTTTAGTTTTAATATGTATACTATATGTTGACAACCTCATAGCAGACAGAGCCTATCATCCTTCCTGAGACTCTCCTAGGAGGGCCCAGACCCCAGGTTGGGAACCAAGGGTCCAGAGCACCATTGATCAGAAGAAATATTAGCATTTGGTAACAGTAACATAATAATGGTACTAAAGTCGGAATGAAGATATTACTGTATCAATACTGCATCCTATCTCTCAAAGCCTCTACATACCCTGAAAGCACAGACCTCATAACAGAAGAGCACGCTCTGGTTCATTGTCAATCAGCAAATTGCTCTCACCATGACAGCCTATGAGTAGACAGTCAGGCACTTCAATAATTCTGAGTAAAACCATTTTTTGTCCCTCCTTCATCTCAAAAAGCAGAAACAACAACAAAACGACAACGCCATGTCATCCTGAGAGTGGGTCTTGTCTGTGTATTCCTTGCTGACCCATTTTAACATTTTTTATTTCTTTATTGGGACTGGACTTACAAGTGCATCTGCAAGGAATGAGATGGGGGTTTTTTCTCCAGCGTTTGAATTATTGAAGCTGTTAGGTCTTGACGCTGTGTTTGGACATCTTTGCAGCTGAACATTGCTCAGCAGCATATGTGGATATTGACACACAACCATGCCATGCGTGCTCAGACAGAGGAGGGGTGAGGGGCATAGACAGAGGAATTGTGCTTTTCATGAGGAGAAATAAAAAGCAGTTTCAGTAAGTTTTATGTTTGAGAGCAAAGCAGCTTGTTTGGAAAGGGGAGAGATGAAGTACCATGTGTTTTTATCAGTCGTCATGATGCGTTTGCGGCAGTTAAATGTGTCTGTGAAGCACACACAGTTGTTGTCATTGAGGGGGGCAGTTAGCACACAACCTGTGCTGTACTGGGGCTTTAATTCAAGGTTAAGTTAGCCGTGCTCAACAGTCTTATCACAGGTTGCGGTAGCTTATTCCCTGACAGGATTTCCACCAGCAGGGCGCGAGCTTGGAGTTACAGTGCAGGTGTAGATTTATTATCACAAACCGTCACGCGCTCTCTCTTTAATTGCTCATCAACGGAAAGTCACAATTAGCCTCTTGCCTGCGCCTCGGTGTCGCATTGAAAGCTATTTGACTGTCCTGAGAAGTCGAGCTGGAGAAGAAGCTTCCAACACCGCCATTACCTGGGCTATAAGTTCAAGCACACACAATAAATAGAACAAATAAAAAGCTGCATTTGTTGCTTTGACCGCCAAAACTACACTTTGGAGCCACCGACATGAGCTCCCCCTCTGACAGCAGTGCCATGACGCGCCGCAATCCCCACAAACAGGGACCTGTTAAACCGTCAATTAGACTGCGGTAGTTGTTGCATGTGAATGAAACATTGCCACACAGCACGTTTCCGACCTTCTCCCTCAGTTAACCTGGCTGCCACATGCGCGAAACCCCGCAAAACACGTCACATGAAAAACGCACCATAGGTAATGAGGAGGAAAATAAGCGTCTCACCAGCAGCAGCAGCGGCGGCAGCAGTGAAGGCTGTGTTCCTGCGCTTTCTTCAGTCTCCCGGCTGGCTTTCCAAGGAGTTAATGAGGTTCTGACGTTTGGTCCGTGTGCTTTCTCCCTCAGCTCCTCAGCTTCTGTCCACTGGGTTTGTTTTTTTTTCTCCTCCTTCTTCTTCTCCCTCTTCTCTCCAGCGGTGAAATAATAGAGGGGAAACAAGCGCACAGCTCTGCCCTCTTCAAACTAACCTTCCCGCCCCCTCCTCTTACCCATCTCAGATTGGTGCCGACCAGGAGGGGCAAACCCTGAACCCGGGGGGTGGAAGCTGCTCCTGCTTTACAGGCGGTGAGCTGTCACGCGGATCAATGCGCACACATGGACACGCGCTGGACGTTTGTTAAGCGAGCAGCTTGTCACTGATGCTCCCGACAGCAGGAGAGGGTCCTGTGTTTTTTTTTTTTAATTCCTCTCTCCTCTCCCCTCTTGCACAATAACCTCCCGGGCGGACACACAGCAGTGAGTGGGCCCCCTTGTGCAGCGCGAGCCGCGGATTGAGCACTGACGCAGGTGCCCAAGGTCCAACCAGGACCGACAGAGATGCCAAGCCTGTGAGCGGCTGCTGACAGTGATATAGCAATCTCGTCTGAGTCATTGCAGTGGAAGGAAATGGGCGCACATAGTTTTCACTCCATGACCTTGGGCTCTGGGAGGGGTGGGGGGTCTGATCTGTGCAAGGAACCATAACAAAAAAATCAGTGCATTAGGGAAAAAGAAAATTAGACCTTCATCTTTGACCCTTGCAACTCCTAGCCCTTTTCTACCATCTTTTGGATATTTTTTGTAATGCTTTTAGAACAACCTCTTCAAGCTTAACCAAGTCAAAGACATCATTTGTTCAGGACTATCTGAGATCAGGGCTGCGCACAGATAAGGCTGGGCCCCTGGGAGGCCCCATTAATTGTTCCCAGATGAATCTGACATGTGCACACAGTCAATACTGACCATTAATGAGCTGCTTGTTCTGTATATTCTATGAAATATTTCCCCTTAATGTAGGCTAGGTCCTGTGTTGTTGTTAGAGCTAGGAGGGGCGTGCATCAGGGGAACTTCATTGTCAATAGTGACGCACACAATTAGCAGCGACAGTGAGAAATGCTATCAAAACAAGGCCTAACAGCAAACTCCTCTTTCTCATGTTGACCGTTGGACACTACTGTCAAGAAAACAGAAGCAGTAAATGTTAGGAGCATCTGATTGGTCAATAGACTGGCTTGGTATTGTCATTTTTTCTAATAGTCAAAAGTAAGGTCTGAAAATTTCACAGGGAAATGTAATAATCAAAAATCACGTATCAACGAATAAAATTTCATTTTTTAAAGAATTCTATTCACAGCTAGATTAAAAATCTTCTATAAAGAATTCATGTAGGCTAACCTGATGTCCCTCCCCTCCATAGTTAACTAATATGTGAGCTTCCAAACACAGCTGTCCCCGTTAAAATCTGTTCTAAAGTTCCAGAGATATGAGTGTTACTGCTGTTGATCCGGAGCTGGGAGGGTAAAAAAAAAAAAAAAAAAACATGCAAAGTGCCCTTGTGCAAGGTGTGTAATGTCACCTCTAACCTCTGCTCAGCCAGCAGCAAATAGTACAAGACGGCTCTCACACTGTGCCAACTCCCAGGTGTGTTTGTGGGAGTGTTTGTGTGCAGCCAGAAGTCTCTGACCTGATTTTGTTCTCCATTTAACGCACAAGATGAAATATAAAACAGCTGGCAAAAAACAGACAACCCTCGCATGAATTCAAATGAAGTTGTGCTGCTCCATTTGATTTGAAAATTTGATTACTGCAGCCATTATGCAACACATGCTTTTGAATATCTTGTAGAGCTATACAGTATGTCACATAATGTCTCTTTTTGTGGTCTCATAAGACTCCTCTGAAAATTCCCTGCAGTTTTCTCCCAACTGTGTTTACTTCAGTGTCAGACAACTCACGTGTTGCATCGCTTTTGGTGAAGTATTTCTTTGACAAGCATGCTAATCCGATTAAATATGGATTACGTCTCATGTCAAAGCCTCATCTTTGATAAAAGCACAACTTCAGGCTTCAAACTGCTCTTAAATGTACAAAATTACTGCTGGATTTTTCACAGTGTTTGTGATCTGTTATTTATCATCTCTTTTTATGGAATAGATACAATACTTAACTGAAGGCCGTGACATAATGACAACATGACATCATGATTTTACTTTCCTCGATGGCTAAATGAATTAATACTCTTGTGGAGAGTTTTTAGCTGATGATAGAATAGATTTATTTTTACTACGGTACCCCTTTATGACCCACTGAGACATGTAGGACCAGAGACTTAAAGATCAATGATACCTTTCTGATTATGTTTAATGTGTATAATTTTGAAATCTTAGTGAAAAATCTTATAAATCTTATAATTTTTTGTCTTAGTTATTGGTGTTTTTGATTGCTAAATATAGTTGAATGAGGGGTTGAAAAACTCATAGTTTCATATTACGCTCCATTTCAACAAATTTCCGCTGGTCCCAGAAGTCCCCAGAAATTATATTGCAGTGTCTTGCTGAGAAATCCACTTAAGTTTTGAATTGTGGTGACTCGATATACTCCTCTGCTTCAGCTTTGCTCAGAACATGCTGTTTTGGTATACATCCTCATGAGCTGTGTCTGGTCACAACCCTCAAAAGAAAAGGATATAGGTCAAGCCTTCAAGGACTATAAACTATGCTCTAGTGTTTACTATGCCCTCATATACATGTCAAAACCTGTCCTAAAATGGAAAATTATCCAAATTAAAGATAAAAAGTCTGCAGGTGATCACAATGGACAGGACTTCAAGGACTCTAAATATCAAGAAAGAAGAATGCTATGAAATAATATTAATTGTTACAGTCACCAAAACTTTTGCTCACCCAATTCACGCTGCTGTTTCAGGATGAAAAATTCAAATCTAAGCGACAGAATGGGGGAATGAGTTGACCCCCTATTTTCTCTGTCTCCAAAGGAAGTATCAGCGGTGTAAAATTGATGAGACAGGGGGAGACAGGAGCACTGTGAGTGTGTCACTACCCTTTGTGTGTATGGGGAGCCCATACCATGCCTGCATCCACATACTCCATTGTGAATTGACACAGATATAAAGTCCTTGGAGAATAACCTGAAGGTTCCCATATATAATGATGAAGTAGATTTGTTGTGGCGCCTTTGCATGGATGCTCTGTTAAAGGGGCCATTGTTGATTATTGTTATGATAGAAAAAACAAAAGACTATGTATAACAGACACTAAGTGCATTTCCATTACCCTTGGATATGCTCAAAATGTAAATAGTGCAGTAAAAAATTGGTAATGGAAACACTTGAATTTCGAAAAAGCACTTAAAAATCGCAAAAAAGTTTTTACGCTTTCATGAGGTGGTTTTTCAGACGTCTCGATGTTCAAATAAATCGCAAAAGCGCAATGGAAACACTTCTTCCGCAATTCTAAGTCACAGGTCATGACGTACCTGGTCACATGATCACTTCTCTTGGATTAAACATGGCGCGGTACGTTTGGACAGAGGAGGAGACAAAGACTTTTCTTGCCATTATCCTCGAGAAAAACACAACATCCATACCAGACAGCAAACAACAGAGGAATGCAGAGTGTTATAAGGAGATAGAAACGGGAATGAGGGAGAAAGGGTTCGACAAGCCTTGGCATCATCTTCCTGCAGTGAAGGGGGTTAGGGTTTAGGGTTAATCTTGCAGGATGAAATTTCACAAGAGTTACAACGTTCCTGCCTACAACAACCTTCAATGGAAACACATTCAAAGCACAAATATACGTTGTCAAAATTTTCGGAATATCGCTTTTATTTTGCGAAAAACTGCAATGGAAACCCAGCTATTGATTGAAATAAATGAATAACCACATTATGAATTGTAAATGGGATATCAGGAGCTGTGTTGATAAGTTGTAGGTGTATTTCATTGATTATTTTTTTGTAATGTACAAGGACTTAAAGGCATTTTGCAGAAAGGGGCCTTGCTTGAAGTTAGGTTGTATGGGGTCCTTTGCATACCGATGTTTGGGTACCCCTGATCTTTAGCATTAAGTTGTTCTCATAAAACATGTTCAGCTTTGTGATTTTCTTATCATATGACATAGTATTAATAATTCAGATTCAACATAGGGCTATGTCCAATTTTCCATAATATTTGACTATCTCTCATTTGAAAATAAATAGCACATTTTAAAACCCAATCTTCCTGCTCAATGTTGCACTCATTGCAGTGTAAACGTGCAGTTTAAAACACTCTATGTAGCAGCAGCAGTTCTAGTAATGTTGATGCTCTGGATGTCCTTGCAGTCAGACAACAGTTGCAAAGAGTAAACCAAACAAACATTCAACATTTATGAGGAATAAATGAGCTACTTCTTAAAACAAATCCCTCTGAGACTTAAGTTATAATATCAACTTAGATTATTTTACAGCCCCCGGGGGAGTCTGGTTAAAATGCAGCCATTAGAGTGGAATGAATTCAGGAAGATAAACAGGGAATGAATTAAAGGACAGGTACACTGTTTTCACAGACAGATCCAGTAAGTGCATGAAGTGCACAGCCTTGAGTCAGAGTGCACAATGCATGTGTGTACTGATGCTCATTTACAATGTGTTTATGTAAAGCTGAAGTTTAACTTTCATTTAAGTACTAGAGTAGCTGCTCTTCATATTACTTTAGCATTCTTATATATTGAAAAAAATAACAATGCATGAGTACAGTTCAGAGGAAATGGATGTACACTTTTAAACAATGCGGCACATTCTTCAGTCAAAAACCTAAAAAGTGAGCTCAAGATTTCACCATCTGTGTCTGGGTAGAAAATGTCATCCATCTCTGCTGTCACCATCTCAGAGCTTTACAGTGACAGCCCATTTATTTTTGGGACTCTTATTCAAAAAGTAAATTTCCTCATTAAAATCTCCCATCCATATTTTATAAAATCCTTGCATCATTATTTCCAATCCCCAAGTAAACCAATGACGTATTTCATTCTGTGTCATAAGGGGACTGATTAAACAAGAATATGGCAACAAGACTGTATGTATAATGTTTCTGGTATATGTGGAAGACCACACATCAAGGAATTCATTGTGACTTTCTTCCAATCAGACAACAAAAGGTAAAAGGCCTGGCTTCCAATCAAGGGTCCATGCTCTCCTACTTGGGGATCTCAGAAGGGGCAAAAAACTCAGTCAGCTCTGGGATTGTCAACATTAGGGTCAAGATATTGAGCTAAACCATGAGAACTCACTCAATGCTAAGACTTTTGGAAAAGAATGACCCATTTTATTTGGATTTTAAGACTGGAAACTGTTCAAATTTATATTAATTTGGAAAGCAATATATCACTATTTTATTTGAGTTGGAGGGGCAGTGATATAAAGTTGTTAATTTGTGCTTTAGAGCAAATTAATTAATGAATTGCAGTTAACAGTTGCAGACATTTACTGTAGTCTGCAACCCGAATACCAGAGGGGAGGGGAGATAATGAAAACTTTGCATTTAAAGAGACATATATAAAGACAAACCGAACATTCTATAGAAGCTGTTAATGTACTACAACATTTTCAACGATTGTCTATATATATATTGTTTTAATTTTGTCAGCTGGTATTAATACAAACCCATTATGTGTGTAGGATGATAGAAATTGAAGATATATGCATGGTTTTACCAAATGTTAAAATTCTGGTCCTAGTGGGTCTCAACTTGCTTCTCGGGACCTCAGGCAGAGTCTTGGAACATTCTCTGCAAATGTGTGTCTGCAAAAGCAATAAATATGGCAGATACTTTGTAGTGTAAGCCCATAATGGAGAGATACTGATTAATTTCTTTCTATTAGCTACACCAAGGAGATCATGCTCTAACCAGCATTTCCATCTGTAATTCTGCCAAAAGTTAGATCTGATTTTGATTAAATCAACAGAGTCAAGTTGGAGTCGTGGCAAAAAGAAGAAGGGCTTAAATTTTGGTGGTGCTCCCAATCAAAATATGATCATGTTACTATTTTAACCTTGTGCCATAGGGAAGTTTTCTCAAGTTTATCCATTAACTCAGTTAAGAACGTCAGAAATGCAGTCAATTTTAGTTGTTTTGATAAAAATAGCTGGTTCTTCCATAATCATGGTCTTATTTCTAGGATCTTCAGAAAAAGAGAAAAAAATTACATTTTATCACAGGATATATACAAAATTGATGAATGCTTGACCTCTTTAAGGTCATATCTTTTACTCCTTTTCAACAAGTTTTTAAGTGGTATAATTTTTAAGTTTCTTGCCTAAAATCTTCTTGAACGTTGAATAACGATATGCCTGTCAACCCCTCTGTTTCAGTACTGTTAAGAGCAGACTTTATTTTTATTGTGAACCCTCTTAAGTTCTGTCTGACTGTGCCCCTCCAAGGGAGTGGATTTGGCTTAGACACTCTAGTGCTGTACTCTAATGTTTACATGGGGCTGCACAGATGTGCAAATCTTCTTGTATGAGATGTGTGTGGGCTCCATCCCAGAGATTGGTCATTCCCTATTTTCAAACAGACTGCTGGGCACACACTCTGTAACGTGGCATCAGTAAAAGAGGTAGAGCAGGAATTTCTCTTTTGTTTATTTTCAGTTGTATTTTTTATCAGGCCATAGGCACAGATTTAAAAAGAAAGCAAACATAAAATATTGAATTTGTTTACTGGGAGCACTGTAATAGATGTGCTTGATAAACATGTCCCATGCCTTGTCCAGTTCGATCTGTTGTTTGATTTTGGATCCAAACCACATTTTTTTTCACTGAAGAACAGTGAGTGCTTTAAGAACAATCATTAGCCCTGAGGCCAGATCAGCTAAGAACCATTAAAAACACAAACCAATGTTCATGTATAGATTTGCACACATTAGGGATTGCCAATAAAATGGTTTAAAAGGCAGGAAAGTCATGCAAACTGAAAGTCAATAAATTTGCAAAAGCTTTTGTGACATTTATTTCCTTAAACACTAAAACCATCCTCACCTCCAGCTCCCTCAGCACGACTTTTTCTGGAAGTGAAAGGCCAGAGCAAGAATCCTCTGTGTGCGGTCCACCCTGAGCTTTCTTGCGTCTTATCCCTAATTAAGTTTCCTTGGAAGGGTTCCCCCCTTGTTCTGGCTGAAGGTTTAAGGTCGGTTGCAATTTTCATTTATCATTTTCATTTATTGTTTCATTGTGAAGCCTTTGGAGACTATAATTGCAATTAGAGGCTATAATAAACTTGATTTGCAGAGAGCTCCTGTGGGCGAGGAGAGGGAGAGGTTCTGGCCTGAGATACAGAGACACAAACACACACAGAGACAGAGTCCAGGTGTGTGGCAGTAGATTTTCTGTTATTTATTTTAGAACAAAAATCATTATTATATACCCTAAAGCAAATGCCTCTATCATCTATGCCACCTTCTTTGTATGCTCTGCCCATCTATCTGTCTTTATTTAATGTCAAAGTTTCTCATTCACATTTGGAGATCTTTCAAACATGACCACTTTAAAGCACAACACATCACACTTATTTCATCCTCACTGCCATCAAAATATATGAGTACCCATGAATCAAGCACAATGTTCAATTTCCTGGCTGTCTGCAGTTACAGACCGTATTACAGTTAGCTTTCCTTCAATAATTCCTTGAGCCGGCATAATGATGTCCTGCGGCTAATAATTATAAACTCTGTAAAAACTGACCCTGAGATATGTGCATGTCTCGGCTGCTTTTGTTAATTAGTCCCAGCTTGTGGACAGAGATGTGTTGGCTTTGGAATAAAAAATGTATGCAGAGAAAAGCGAGACAGTTTGTTTTGGGTAGGACTCGATAAATGAAGAAAAATATACAACAGACTGCATACAGCACAGATTTATGGAGTAAACAGCCATTTTCCAGCAGTCTGAAGAGTTTTAACACAACAATAGCTTTCAGAGGCAGCTCAGTTGTTATGGCATTTCCCTTTTTATATTTACTATTGTGCAAAGGGCCACGAACAATAATGAAAGTGCAGCTAATGAAGAGAGATGATGGCCCACTACAAAGCTACAACAACAGCAATGACAGGGGTAAACATGGCAACAATTTAGACCTCCTGAATGGTGGTCTCCTGCCTCCATGCAGTTTACCATTAGCATAGAGTGAAATAACAGGGGTGGATCACTTGATCTTCAATGTTAAATCACCCAATTTACTCAGTTCAAGTCAGATAGGACTTTACTAGCAAGAAATAATTATGAGCCCCAAAGACATTTGACCGTGTACCTCAAAAATCCTAGATAGTGTAATTGTGTCTGTTATTGAAAATATTTTTGGTATAATTTTGAACCATTCAGTATGGTATATTTTGTATGATTGTTGCTACAATAACATTTCGGCCCCATTAAAATATATCAGATTGGGCCTTACCAACAAAATCAAACACATGGTCATCAGCAAACAGCACACATACACTATTTTAGTATGGCTTTGATAAACAATCATGGATGACCTGCTGCTGTAGACCATCTCAACGGCAAGTACTTTATCTTGCCAATCATCAACAGAAATGATATCATTAATATGAATTCATATTTTTAGAGTACTTAAACTCAATTCAAAGGCAGTTTAGTTAGACGCTGCTATATTAATCAACATCAGTCATCTCCAGTTTATAATCATGATAGATGTTGATTTTAGTAATAAAATGACCTCTCTATCATTGCTACTGATTTTACCTCCATAATGAATACATTTACGACTAACTAGACATGAGGACCTTCTTGAAAAGTAGACATCTTAGGGTAACCTCGAATAAATTAGCAGAGATGAACATGATGAGGACAGATTTATGATCTGGGCATCCATGGGTTTGGCACTATCATAAATTCTTATTTAAAGTCCCTTTGTCCCTGTTCCCACCCCCCACATTACAGAAAAAACATAATTTATTATCAATTCTAATTTTTCAAATCAATTCATCCATCCGTCCATTCTCTTCCGCTTATCTGTAGTCAGGTCACGGGGACAGCAGCCTCAGCAGGGAAGCCCAGCCACTTCGTCAAGCTCTTTCTGGGGGATCTTGAGGTGTTCCCAGGCCAGCTGAGAGACATATTAGCATGTCCAGCGTGTGCTGGGTCTTCTCTGAGGCTTCCTACCGGTGGGACATGCCCAGATCACCTCACCAGGGAGGTGTCCAGGAGACATCCTGATTAGCTGCCCAAGACACCACATCTGGCTCCCCTCAATGGCCCTGTTTACATGGGTCAAAAAATCCTATTTACAATCAGATTGAAAGCGTCAAGCAGATTAGAAATGTCTCATGTAAACACCTTAGCCAATCTGATTCACCCGGATCTGATTGTATTTCAGATCGGATTGTAAGAGGTAGTCTACACGGATTGATAATCTGCTTTGTGCTTCATGTAAACGGCTGAGTGGAGTGGATTGGGTTGATAGAGAGTATTGTTCGTTCTGCGCAGGCCCTCCGTAGTACGTAAAAGGCATGTAGTGACGTACCCAGAGCATGCCCAAACAAACAGGCCAAACAAACAGAGGAACTGGACAGTGGAGGAAACACATTAACCCTGCAAGAGTTAAAAATGACTTCAGAGCCTCAAATAAATGTAACCATAACACAATAAGCATCCCCAACAAAACACAACATGGATCAATCTTTCTAGAGGTAAACAGGAAGCAGGAAGTGCACCTCTTCTTCTATTACACATTTGCAGGTAGTGGCAGAGTGACCTAACCTGACAAGCCAGATGGACAGCTCCATATATCTGCCACAGAAATATTTCACTAGTCCATCTGGGTAGGGTCCCTTTTAATTTGCTTTCAGGGGCAGAACATTTAAAAAAAAAAAAACAAGCTTGTGATTGGATAATCGTCCCGCTCGCACATTCATCACAGACCAATCCACATCAAGCAGGGTTGCCTCATATAATGAAGCAATGTTTTCATTGAATTTTTCATTATTTTTTTTCTTTTGTATAAACTTTTTATTTTATTATTTTGTTTATATTGGTTGCTGATGCTGCTCAGTGATTTTTGAAGAATGTATGATGCAAAATGTGCCTGTTTGTTACTTGAAATGACTGAATAAAGAATTGAAAAAGAAAATAGCATACTTTTTTGTTCGCTGTTAGCCGCTAACTTAGCTGCTAACGGCTAACGACAGCAAATGGCTGTTAGCCGCTAACTTAGCTGCTAACAGCTAACGGCCTTATACTATCGTCTTACACTAAATTGTACCACACAGATGATTCATTTAACACTTATATGTAACATGAACCTCGTCAAAGACAATCCCTACATGTAAACTTCTGAGGAGGGCAGATTTCGCCAAGTTTTACCAAGTATCTATGAGAACAATAGGCTAATCAGCATCTCCGTTCTCAACTTCCGGTTGTCGTCACGTCCGCTTTCTGCAGCTCCCGCCTCTCTTCCCTGATTGGGCCGTTAAAATTTTAGCCGAGTGAATCCATTGGTCAACGGGGCGCTACAAGATGGGATCTGCAGGACTTCAGGAACTGAATCAGGCAGGCCCATCTGCTATGCAAGGTTAAGAGCGACCTTCTGCACATTTCAAAAAAACAATACAATCGGATTCAGCTGGGGCCATGCAAACGCAGATTGAACATGCATCTCTTTACTCAAAGTTCATGTATATGAATCGAATCAGATTCACTTAATCCGAACTATTTCAATCAGATTGAGGAAAACTAACCATGTTAACGGGCCAGTGTGGAGGAGCATTGGCTCCTCTCCAAGCCACTCCTGGATGGCCGAGCTTCTCACGTCTCTTAGGGACTCCTGGGCACTGCACGCAGGAAACGTACTTCTTGTACCTGGAATCTTGTTCTTTTAGTAGCTACCCACAGCTCATGACCATAGGTGAAGGTAGGAACAAAAATCAAGCAGAAAATCAAGAGCTCCAGCTCAGTACTTAAAAAGTAATTACAAAGTTGCATTTCTTTCGGAGGAATCCTGTGTTTGACATTTCAATTAAAACCCAGTACACTAAATATCTGAATTGAGAATCTAGACTGAGTAAATGTTTACATGCTTTAACCCCCAAACTAAAGATCAATACATGCAAAATTTGGTAGTTAATATTTCTTCGATAGTATTCAGTTTATTATTCCAGCTCTTATACTCTGAGCTCTTAAAGCCGATCTGATCCTGCATCTCTGAATGAGTCAGTCTCTGCTCATCCACATCCAAACACTGTAATCCCTGCAGTCACACCCTGGTCAAGATTCACACTTATAGCTCCAGTGTTGTCATCGTCTGATCCAATCCAGTCTGAGTGTGAATGAGAATTTATTACCACTCAATAACAACTCAATCTGCAGGTCAGCATGAGCAACTCTCCAGTGTGAAGAGGTGCTGCTGGTCAAAAAGGTCGCGCTTGGCCTCTCTTCAGTGTGAACACATGTATGAGTGTCAGTGTGGAAAACAATCTCATTGCAACATCCAACCTTTCTCTTTTTGTGGCCTGGCCATTTCTTCTTCTCTCTCCTCCTAATGAGAGTGACCTTTTACACATTTTGTGTTTCCTGAAAACGAGGACGCCGTTTTCCTACATTCATTAGAAAATAATGAAAAGTGAGGAAAGAGGCCACGCTCAGCTTGGTGTGTTTGTGTTTGTGTGTAATTGTACGTGTGTTGAGGTCTGAGCCACAGGTGCACAGGTTGTCAGGGCTGATAAATAAAGGAAACATGATGCGGAGACTTGATGCTTTGTGTTTCATGAAGACGAAGCAGCTTGTTAGCTCTTTACAGATGGGTGCCTCGTGTCCCCATGTTGTGTGCATAAATCAATAAATACCCTCTGACTGTGGAGCTGCCCTGTGGCAGCTTTCACTACCTGCTGAAATGAACAATAAGCCCCATCAAGGCTGCACTGATTATACATTTAACAATAACACAGTATTAGACTGAGGAAATACTTTAGTTTTATAATAATCATGGTTTATCTTCCACTCTTTTCATGAAACACAAAGGATATGATGATCAACTCATCTAGTAAAGATAAGAAATGAATAGGTCATGCTTATTACTTAGCATTAACTGCACTACTTCTCACTCCAATGGCACGAAAAGCATCTACTAAATACACTTGGACGTATGGCTCGTGCACTCCCACAGAAAATCTTCAGAGACTTTGACTCCTCAGCAGTTTTATTTTGCTTTTCTTTTTTTTAGAGATGCACAATGTTATCTGTGCAGTATTGGAAGGAAATAAAGTGCATTACCAGTATGGTAGATACCAGAATTTCTCCAGAAATTTACAGCCATTAGCTATTTAAATCACGAATGAAGGTAGCAAAATATTTCACACTATTATTGCTTAATGTTTACATTTTTAAACATTTAAAACAATTTTTATGTCTCTAAGAGACTGAAAAGTTGTCCTTGGTCCACATCAGTTTCTAAAACAAATTTGCTGTCACAAAGAAAGGAACAGATCAGTTTTAAAAAATATTAATACTGCTATTAGTGTTATCAATAATAAGTTTGGAAATATCGACATATCCGATATTGGCAGAAATCCAAAATTGTGCATTCCTAATTTTATGCAGATAACACTTAAAAAAAAGTAAATCAATGTACAGGGGGCACATCTTACAATGATACAAGGCTAAAACGCTAGAGGATATGATTTATCTGATCCCTAACCCTCATAACAACACAACAAAGTGTCTTCTTGGGATTAAACTGTGTGGTTAGCTCAACATACAAGTACTTACAGAAGCACATATCTTATTTAACCTGGTATATATAAATTGTATCTTCAGTAACTTATCACCTCTAAAGATATGGTCAGTTTCCTCATCATTATGTTAATTTATTTTCGGTTTATTTAACCTTTCTATCATCAAATCATCTGGAATTAGAGGGAACAGGAGCCCAAAACTGTACATTAAAGGAAACCCAACAAAAAACATTGATATACATGTTTCAAAAGCAGGTACAAGCTATCACTAAAACTAGTACTAAGGCTATTTAATCAGCACAAATATGCATTTTAGATAGAAGCATTGGCTAGTTTGTGCTGAAAGTAATTCCAGGGGTTGTTCACATTTTTTGGTGTCCAAGCATTTCCTCAATGGAAGACTTAGCTAAAAGTTTACCAACCCTTTACAGGAACTGGGGCTAGAGTTTATTAAAGAAAAAAAATACACTATCTGAACCTACTGTGCCTAAGCAAAACTGATCTTTGACATTGTCTGAAAAAGTAATGACTACAGGATGAAGTTTCTTTCTCTTGCTCTGAGATCTTGCCTCCGGCTTGGTCTTGTGTAATGTCATTTCTTCCCTCAAATTCTGAAAATATCCTTACATGACATTACAAAGACCTCCTTGATGGTGTCTCCACTGGATAAGTCCCATTCATCCATCCATCCATCCATCCATCTTCTATATGTCTTGGAGGTTGACAGCTGGCATTGTTATTTAATGCAATGTGCTGTTTGTTTGTTTGTTTGTTTGTTTGTTTGGGTGCCTTAAGGGGGTGGGGCTTAAGAAATATTCAATTATTAAGCATTTGTACGGTATATGTAAGGCATAAGTTGAGAATCAGTAAATACCCAAGAGACAATCTGTTTCCTCTTTGGTCCAAGCAAGTAATTCTAGTCCTCTCTAGTGGGAATGTATTACAGAAAGCTCGTTCCACAAAGCACTGACATATTTAGACAAAACCATGCACCAAGCAAAGTGATAACTGTCCAGCTATGTAATTTTTCTACAAAATGTCTGCCCTTAAAACATGGCTGACAAGCTGACAGACAAATGACATGCTTGTGAAGCAATGTGTTGATATGTTTCAGTAAAGGACTTGTCTGGGCTTGCTTTCTGAGCTAGTGCTATTGATTTGTAAAAGAAATCACCCTCCTTCATTTGATGTTCTCCACAGTGGATACCTGACATATCTGATAGACAGTTTAATTATACTGTACTTATTTCTTTTTCTTGTCTTTTCAATGTCTAATTCATTTATTCATTAAAGAAATTGTTTCAACAACAAAAAATGAATTGATAAAAAAAGGAGCAGAAAGAGGGGTAACCTTATATGACTGTCCCCTTTTTTAATCATTTTTTCCCCATTACACACAAATCTTTAAATCAATAAGCGCAGGACCAAATAAGCCATTATTTCCTTCTATAAGACCCATGGATACAATTTACATTTATCAGACAAAGAAGGTCAAAAATACTGAACCCAGAAATACTACAAAAACAGAACAAAACATTGCTTAAACATCTCATCAGCCTTCATAACATAATAGTTTTTGTTATTTCAGATGCAAAACTTGACTTTGATTCTTTGGTTTCTCTGTTGAGATTTAACTCATCATCTGCGCAACAGCCCTTAAAATGTGTTTGGGAAAGATAGAGCCTTCTAAATACATATCCAGAGAGAAATGATAATTCTGTCGATCATATTAAGTAACAATGCTCAAATTAGCACACTATTAATTCAATTAGTTTCCATGATAACGTTTGTTGTTATCGATTTCAAAGAGGAGTTTTTTTAATACTGTTCACTGGTTCGATGCAGAGCTGATGAAAATGAGGAATGATGATTCTGACTCATCCGGTTGTCCTACAAGACCTATACAGAATGAAAAAACAAATCAAAGAAAAAAAACAAACCAAAGACTATCTCCACTGACATGCATCTGAGCAGACCTTTATCAGGTATTGTGGCACTGTACTTGATTTAGGTCTGTTAAGTCTAAAATGTCATGATATGATGAAAGTGATTTCAGCATAAAGTAATGGTTTGCTGGAGTCACTTGTCCTGAATTATACATCCTAATATTATACAAAAACTTAAAAGTGTGGATGGATGGATGGATGGATGGAAATTGGCCTTGTTTGGGGTAAGGCCCAATCTGACATATTTTAATGAAGCTGAAATGTTATTGCAGCAACAATCATACAAAATATACCATACGGAATGGTTCAAAATTTTACCAAAAAAAATTTCAATAACAGACACAACTAAACTACCTAGGATTTTTTAGGTACAGGGTCAAATGTCCTTGGGGCTCATGATCATTTCTTGCTTGCAAAGTCCTATCTGAAGGGACAAGAATTCATGTGTGTTAGGACAAAGTAACAACAAAAGTAACAACTAGCCTGGGATACACAAACTACATTATTTTGGTTGATTTAGAAGACACCTGTACATGGGGAGTGCTATCAAAACATTGTCAACTGAAGGCAAAACCTACTTAAAAACCACACAGTCTCAGTTTTGATGAATTGTAATAGCAGTGCTTCAAAAGCCCAAACCTTCATCACGGCATCTCAGACATTCTCTGTTGAGTTATTGTTGGACTCGTCCAAAACTGCCCTACTGTGCAGTCCCAACAAATCTTTAAAACAAAATTCTTGATCTGATTTGGATAACCACCAAAGTATAATCAGTTCTCCCTTGCACTGACCAGTATCCTTTAAAAATGTAATCAAAAACTGTTTACATCTTTGAGGGTTTTGTATGTTGTCACCATCTGCAGGCCAAGCCTCCAAGCCACAGTGGCAGTTTCCTATTGGTGGACAATCTTTTAAAGGGGCCTACTGCAGACTAGCATCTGTTTGCAGGACTTCCTGATGAAACCTTGATGCTGAAATGTGTTTGTTTTTGATGACCACGCCATTAAAATAAAGGAATTTGATTGTTCTCTTGGAGTCTTTCCTTTTAACTTAAATGACTTTGTGAATCCCATTAAAAGAGCAACTCCAGCAAACTCTTTTTTGAGTCTAAAGGTCCAACTTCCCTTCATCTTTTAAACTGTTCAAATCGGTTTGAGTGGGGAAACTACCCTATCCTGCATCGTTAAGAAACCTTTTAAAACTTTTCTGGTTCTATACCACCAAAATCTCCTCGTTTTTTGTACTGTGATCAAGATTTTCTAAAATATTCATCAACATCTGTTAGATTTTTTTTGTTATCTTACTCATAGAGAAGCAGACATTCAAGCAAACAGACAAACAACCTTCACAACCTTCTGAAAGGAGGTCATTAAGCCTTTGCTGATGCTACACATGCACATTAGCTTGTGCCACCTCTGTCTTTGTTCCAAATGAGTTTCAGATAAACTGTTCACTACACAAGTGATTGGATAATCGCTCTATCAATCACAGCAGTAACAGGTCTATCAGATAATGATGATGAAGGCAGGAACTAGTGATATCAAGAACAGACCTGTCAAACAGCAGAGCAAAAATATCTTTATTATTGACAAATGCTTGAAGTGTATTTTTTTCATGAAATACTGAAATGCTGTCCAGATCTGACAAAACTGTCACTGAAGCTGTTAGCATCTATGCTAATCTCTGTATGAGTAGTCACTCCTTGTTGTTGTCTTACTAGTAGCTCCCACCTCCCCCTGTTCTAAAAGACCTTGATTAGGCCATGCTGCTGTAGGCCTAGCACAATCATTGTGGATTGGAGCTTGGCAAGAGGGATCCTTCTGAGTACAGACCAGTTCCAGCCTCTGTATATGATAAGAGCTAATGAGCTATTTGCATCAACAAGCAGTTAAAGCAGTTGAACTTCAGCTAACACCACCTCAGCAGTCAAGCAATTGCACAATGGTTGTGCTTTGGAGCTTGGCAGTAAGGATCAGCCTGATTACAGACATTAAATCTGGTGGATCCAGCTGCTGCGCAAGGTTATTTGAATCATGCCAATTTTAAGATTCTGGTCTGAGTGCAACACACACACACACACAGTGTTTAAGAGCCTTTATGTTTAACTGAAAATCTTTAAAACTGCTGCTAACCATTACACCGTATAATCGCCTCATCCTTAGTCCAATCACTCTGCATTAAACAATGTCATGTTCATGATGTGTTAAATATGAGGGAACTTTTTTAACAGACAAGTTCAGGCAGGAAACCCATCGTCACATCAGCTCGCCATCAGCTGATGCTAATTATCGCTAATTACTTTCAGCATTAAATGCCAGGCAGTTCATTGAAGCTGTCAGTTCTTCATTTAAGCCATCAGCTGCTCTGTCATTCAGTTGTTCTGCCACACTGCTCTCTGTGTGGATTAAACACCACAACTCTCCCCGTGCCGCTCCCCTCGGTGATCAAGCATACATGCAGCGATATGTTTCAGTGGACCTGCATTATAATGATGCGCTCTCCTCGTCTTTGCCTTATGTGTTTGCCCTGGTCAGAGCAGCACCGCAGGGATTTCATCTTCTGTGTGGACTCTGACAGGCAGAACGTGGAGAGGAAATTGTTGCTGCC
Source organism: Scarus forsteni (assembly GCA_036419115.1). Classification (NCBI taxonomy): domain Eukaryota; kingdom Metazoa; phylum Chordata; class Actinopteri; order Labriformes; family Labridae; genus Scarus; species Scarus forsteni. The sequence continues at coordinate 23,745,143 of JAZDUH010000130.1, read as the reverse complement.
AAAAACACCTACACAAATGTTTTTTAAGTAATCGTTTTCACTTAATAACCAGGGAATAAAACCTGCATATTTGAAGACATTATTATAGACAAGATATTTACTTGTGAACTGGCGTACACACAGTTTAAATGGGTCACTAAAAGGACTGAAAGATTAATCATAAAGAAACAGTGATCCTTATTCATACATACATGCAATCACATTTCTAGATGTTTGCATTTCACCGTGCATTCATAACAAGTTACCTTAACGTGTTCACTCACTTCCTGCACAATTATCCCTGCAGTTGCATCAGTCAGACTCAAATGGCATCAAATAAAAACACAGATTAAATACATTATTCAGGCCACAAACTACCCCATGACTCGGCCATACAACTCAATTACCTCTTTCATTTCTCTTCTTCTTTCACGGTGCTCTGCTATCAGTCACTGCTACCACAGCAACCACACACAGGGTCAGTGGTAGCACATGAAGAAAAGCAGGAAGCGTGTAGACAGTTTAGGTGGTGAATTCTGAGCTGCTGTTTTCACAGAAAAGAACAGGGTGACTCAGAAGAAAAAGGTGGTAACACTGAGAGGGATTTAAAACCTTTTACTTCAACCACGGTGCATCTCAACTCACACAGCACAACATGGGAATCTACAGATGTGAGCTTGTTTTGCTTTTATTTCCACCATTCAAATAGAGAAGGTTTCAATAGTGACTTTGTTTCTTAAATTCTGGTAAGTTAAAGAGACTGTGAGGAGTTTCTAAGTAATTGCAAAAAAGTCTCACTTTTAGATATATGCCTGATCGAAATACGCACTTATTGATGAGTTTTATAGCATCAAAATAGGTTATCTAGAAATGCTATTCCTTAGCTTCTTCGTCGGGTCGGACAGGACAGGGCTGGACTGGACTGGTACTCAACTTCGGGAACAAGACAATTAAAACTAGAGCAAATTTATATTATTCGGACATTATTCTTAAGGTACGTTCACACCGCAAGCGACCAAGCTACCAAAGTCGCGTCGCCCACTGAGGTAGCGTCACGCGTCCATAAATAGCCTACCTGTTTGGTCGCCTGGCGTCGGCCGCCGGTCGGTGACGTCACGTCTGCTCGAGTTTTACCGCGTTCGTATCATATATCCCATAATAGGGTGTATAAGCGGACATTATTCCAGCTGTGCCCTTTTCACTCACTTATCAAACACAAAACTCTGCAGCTGATGATGCAGCAGCAGCATCTGTGAGTTTACTGCGGTCCGTCTGCAAATGTCCTCACTGAGATTAGTTCCGCCTATGCGGAGGTCATCCACCCTGTAGTCCGGATGAATAACAGCACCGTCACACGTACACACACCGCTGATTGGCTGATGCTGCACAGCCACGTACGACATGGCCTGAATAGATCAACTTTTTTTAAACTTTGACATCGCGTGACGAGTGAAGCGCTCGTCTTGTTGCCAGCTGTCGCGTCGCGGGAGGGTTAGCCCCGCCCCATCGCGGCTGTGCATTGACTTTGCATGGAGAGTGATCGCCGAGGTAGTACAGGTAGCGTCCGGTGTGAACGCACCTTGAGAGCACCGGGCTGTAAGTAGCGATATATGGCTGGCTACAAAACTACGATACTAAGTTTTTCAAAACTTGCTTGTTGTCACACATCAAAAACTACCGCTTTGTAACTAGAAAGAGATGCATTACCTCGTCGCTTTGCATCCTGTAAGTTGTTGAAAAAAAGAAGCTGTAAATCAATGCAGAGTTCTGAGGAAGGTCCGGGCTACAACACAACAAACATACGCTTTGGCTTGGGTTACGTCTTGGTGCGTTCCAGTTGTAGTCAGAAGTAGGAATTTCCGGGTTCCAAGTAGGAAACTGCATCTGGAACATCCCCCCGAAGTCAGAATATCCTACGGGGAACTCGGTGAAACCTCGTCAACCAGAGTTGACAATCAAAGATGGATGCCCCCAGTGTGAACAGTTATTTAGCTCCTGAAATAATCTATTTATTTGCACTTCTGACTGGGGTGTGTCGCTCTAGATCAGCTGTATACATCGTATTGTTAGACTTATATTTACAAAAATGCTGCCATAGTGATAATCACATTCTTCATGTGATATTTGAGAACAACAACGCAGGGCGTGCTAACAACAGCTAACAATAGCCTGGTAGATCGGCATGTTTTTTTCAGACTTCAACTGGAACGCCGATAAGTCGGAGATGTCATCCCAGTTCCTAGGTTACTGGAACGCAGCATTGCAACAGTCGTCGCGCGTGCTCATGGGTATTCTCTCTGAGATTCCCCTCACAGTCCCTTTAAGCCACATTCCCACAGACATTACTGCCAACTTTTGCCGTAGGTAGATGTCAAGGGTTATGCTGAGGAAGGCTACGTTGGACTATGTTAATCGTTTTTTTATGTTCTGACTGAACCTTAGCAGAAACTTGACAGAATAGGAGCATTATAAGGTTGCATTTTCTCTTCCAACCAGTTTGCATTGTTCAGAGATGTTCCTGGAACAGGTTTTATTTTAAGATTTTACCTGCCCTCTGCACATACAACGACTGAATATTTAAATGTCGTCTAATCTTTACTCTTCCCCTCCACCCCACTTCTCCTAAGGCCAAGTCCAACTACTGTATTTCAGAAGCACAACTAACATTACAAAAGTTCCATTCCTACAATCCCCATCCTAAACTTTTATGATCAAAGTCTGTTCATTACTCCGTCAGCACCAAAACAGAGGCTGATGGGGACATCCATCTCACTTTTACGGCAGTGGCTCCATATGCAGGCTTCAAAATGTTGTGAGCTCTGAAACATTCCCCATAAGATGAGAACTCTTAAGGCTTATAAAACTGTTGTATTGTTATGATTCAGTGACTGGCATTCTCTTTGACACCTTGTCTTACATTTAGGCCATAAAGGAGCCCTAAACACCTTGGTATCAGTGCTGGCACATTTCTATATTTACGTGATGTAAATGTTCCTTAAGGAGAAGCTCAAGTGTATAAAGGCAGTGCTGTGTAATCCCCACATAAAAATCAGGCAGCACAAATCATTGTCAACCGTGTAATTAATCACCCAATGCTTTGGGATTCAGCTCATAAACACAGCTTGTCATGGTCCAAAGAAGAAGCTTGATGCTAATTGCTTTTGAAAATATTGTTGCTTGTTAACAAGTGCTCCCTCCCTCCATCCATCAACCTGTCCACCCAGTGTAACCGCTTTTATATCTCCCAGACTTTTTACTCCTACAATGAACACAAGGACAAAATGACCCCTCTGTTTAGGGTAACATGAAAAGACCACCATGATAGGCAAAGGAGGATAAAGTTCACTGCTGATGAGACTCACATCCTCGCCCTGGGATGCTGCAATGTTTTGACTCTGAAAAATAAGTCTGTGTCCTTTTCATGACCCTGAAACTGGGTCAGTCAGGGCAACTGCTCTGTTAATTTGACTGGCCTCTACACTTTCCCCACTGTTACGAGAACACGCCCATCACTCTTAACTTCTTTAGCATTTGAAACAGTGGAGTTTCAATTTAAAGTAATTCTACAGCATTCAACCTGATACCAGATATCTTGTGAGTATGCATGTTAAAAAACATTGAAACAATCCTGGTGCATTGTGTAGAGTCTGCGATTGTTTAATGGTATCTTATATTATCCACATATTTCATTTTGTATATGCTGAGCATTTATACAATGGGAAATGGGTAGAATGATAGTATGAGTTGGATGTGCCTCTTGTTGATTTTTAAAGTTCTTTTATATGGATGCACAGGCCATCAGTTAAACCCCCAACAAATTCCCAGACAAGAAAAATAAGTATTTTATATTATAATCAAAATTATGGTATTACATTCTGTCCTATTCTATTGTTTAACAAAAAAAAAAACTCTTCATGTATCTGATAAAACACAAGAACTTTTTGATGTGCCACGTGTTGGCACAATACCAGACCATATATTTGGTCAGAGCATTGATCAGAATCAGGGCAAAGTGCTGCTGACAGTAGAAAACCACTAAAGATCAACCAAGAAAAACTGAGTGTCTGCCTTTTGTGCCATGTAAGTGCATCTGTGACCCCTCATCTAAAGCCAGAACATGTGGCAGGGGACATACAGACTCTGCATGCACAATGATGGGTTCTTCAACCACTAATACTGTAACATGTCTGTTATTAATTTTGAGTCTTAAAAATATAAATCAGGTGGTTTTGGTTTCTATCTAACATTATAGCAGTGAATTGTGTTCAGCACATTCTAATGATGACAGAAATTATATAGTTCACTTGTACTGAGCAATATTGAAGTAGTACATCATACTTAATACTTTAGGATTGTTTGGTATCCTATTGGATATTTAGAAATGCAATTATGGAGGGGAAGCCAGATTTCTTTAGTGAACAATTAAAAAATGAAGGTCTAAATCATAATCATAAAACTAGACAAGTAAGCTTGGGTTATTTAAAACTTCCAAAACCAAATTCAGAAGTACTTAAAAAAAATGTTTTTTATAGAGCCATTCAGCAATGGATTGAATGGTTTTACCTGAAAATATTAAAAGAATCAGAAGTAAATACTTATTCAAATGATCTATCAAACAAATATTAATGAGAGAGACCACACAATTAGAATAATTAGAATAATCTATGTTTTTTGTGTTTGTTTTCAGTTCTGTTTTGTTTGTGATTGATGTTAGTTTGATTTACACTGACATGCGTCAGTTCTTGTTTGTATGATTATTGTATGTTGTTTATGTTGTGATGTTTTATGTGGACATCAGGAAGATTTGCAACCACGACATTGGAAGCTAATGGGGATCCAAATAAGAATAAAGAATTAGAGAAGAAACATCATCCGAGGCACTCCGATGTAATTAAAATCCTTTATTATGTCAGGGACATGTCAACGCGTTTCGACTTCTCAGAGTCTTCATCAGGACATGATTAACAACATGAAACAGGTGTTTAAATTACCTAGGAAGTGTCATGTGATTTTGTCACGGGACGCCATCACATGACATCAGACCTTAAAAAAGACATATACAGATGAAACATACAAGGAAAACATACAAGATGCCTGGTTGCACAATCATAAACAAGCTACACCAAACAATAATCAGCAATAATTCATGAGACCAAATTCAATATGAGAAATTCATTATGAAAAAAATCAATTATAAAAAAGGAGAAAAAAAACTATTTCTTGATTTAGGCCTGGAAAAAATACACTTTTCTCCTTTGTTATAAATGATTTTTTCATAATGAACTTTGTCTTATGAATTTTTGCTGACTATCGTCGGGTGCAGCTTGTCTATGATTGTGCAACCAGGCATGTTTTTTCCTTATATGTTTTGTCTGTATATGTCTTTTTCAGGGTCTGATGTCATGTGGTGGCGTCCTGTAACAATATCACGTGACACTTTCTAGGTAATTCAAACAATCCAAATTCTCTCAATCATGGCTATTGAAGTAATTCCTAGATCTTTAAGGGGTGGGGACAAACCTTAACGTCTCTTACAACGTGAAACATTTTAGATTTATACTCTAAAAGCCACCTCCTTTCCAGGCCTAAATGAAGAAATAGATTTTTTTCTCCTTTTTTATAATTGATTTTTTTCATAATGAATTTCTCATATTGAATTTGGTCTAATGAATTATTGCTGATTATTGTTTGGTGTAGCTTGTTTATGATTGTGCAACCAGGCATCTTGTATGTTTTCCTTGTATGTTTCATCTGTATATGTCTTTTTTAAGGTCTGATGTCATGTGATGGCGTCCCGTGACAAAATCACATGACACTTCCTAGGTAATTTAAACACCTGTTTCGTGTTGTTAATCATGTCCTGATGAAGACTCTGAGAAGTCGAAACGCGTTGACATGTCCCTGACATAATAAAGGATTTTAATTACATCGGAGTGCCTCGGATGATGTTTGTTCTCTAAAAGTTTTGCTGTCCTTGGATCCTTGAAGAGCACCCGAGCTTACTTCTGTTTCACACGTTTTTGACCCAGTGCAGCACTCACCCCTACCCTTTTCTTAAGAAGAAAGAATATTGGATCATGTCTTATCTTAATGTATCCTATTATTGTATTATGCAGCTCCATTATATTACAATAATAGGATACATTAAGATAAGACACAATCAATTTGTGTCTTGGCCCAGAAATGAAGTAGACCTGATGTAAAAGGACAAACAGCTCACTTAACAAATGGCTGTTGTGACATTGTGTCCCAGTTTCCCAAAGCAGACATGTGACACAGAAAAAGTCTCATCACTGTAACTTACATTTTAACTTCATGCTGCTGCAAAATCCAACATTTAATGCTGCAAATACTACAAAATAGTTTGAGGGATTCAGCAGGAAGAGAGGAAAGAAGGTTGCACAGCTCCCCATTGAGTTCTGGTTTTAGAATTTGCCATGGAATGATATTTTGTGCGCAAATTTAGTTTATTCTTCAGTAAGTACATTTGAATAAATGATGTTTAAATGTAAAATGAGACCATGATTGGTTCTTGTGTTGAAAGCTGAAATCCCCTTAAAGACTGCAGCAAACTGAATTCAGTCCATTTACCACAAATCCCAGATGGGACTGTCTGGCATTTTCCACACAAGACTCAAAGCCACTCCCGGGACAGGATCCGCTCACGGCCAAATACGAAGCTCTACAGTGATGTTTCGACATCCTGTTTTTTTTTTTTCTTTTGGGAATCTCTGCTGGTTTTCTGTCCCATCACCTCGTTAATTGTAGCTCATTGCATTCTCTCATTAGTGTGGGGGTAATGATAGCTTGATGAGATGAAGGCCAGAAACATATTTAAACTGAAAGCCTCGCACACTTGTCCCAGATGTATATATACAGTGGGCCTCGGGAGACACGCAGAGTGCTGCTCATCCCAGAAGTGTAATGTTGACTGTTTGACTGCTGAGCAAGAAACACAGCTTTACATTTGATCGTCCTTTTCAGATGGCACAGGTTTGTGTTTCATGATCAGAGTGACCTAAGATGTCAGTTGTGTGCTTGTACAATTTTGTCATGAAAGGTGAGCTCTTTTAAAGTTATAGCAGTGTGGTTTAAAAGAAACTTATTTACATAGTATGATTGTGTACACATGCAGCCTTGTGTTTGTGTGTGAATGTGTTTCTTTTATTGAATAAGTTCCTTGTTTGTGCAGTATGAGCAGCACATATAAAAGGGCCTAGTTGACTCAGGTATGCTTAATTATGCACACAGGGGGAGGCCACTAAAACAGTATACTGTAGCCACAAGTGCTTCCATGTTTCTGTGAAATAACTACAAAACAGTCAAAGTCAGAGGTGTGGACACAACTATCTTGATTTTGACTCGAGTTAGACTTTAATTGCAAATTTGACTTGACCAAACTTGCATTATAAACTTCATTGTTTTACTGATGATGCAGTCCAGCCACCTCCAGGGTAAAAAAGAGTCAAGAATTTTGGAATAAATCTCCAGGAATTTACAAAAACTTTCCATAGAAGCTTGGGAATTTTGGAAAAGTGGAAACTTTGATTGAGAATTTGGAATTAAATGGAAATATTAATTCAAATAAACTGTTTTATCCAAAGCAGAGGCTGGTTGCCTTACGTTTTTTAGGCTGTTGGTCTGAACATCCATTAGAATGTTGGTCCATCAGTACAGACTGATGTCTCCCAACTGACTGATACCTCAAAAATAAAGAGACATTTCAATTTACTTTGAGCAAATGCTTACTCAGTCAATTAATAGTAATCTGCCTTTGAATGTCATCAGTCAATGGTTAAGATCATGAAGCCCAAAAAAGCATGAATACGCTGTATGCCAGTCACAAAATGTACCTCCCTACAAAATAATGACCTATCTTTTAAAAAATAATACAGAAAAGGTTTAAAAACAGTCTGACTGCTCTGTTTACTTTAAAAACAAAAAAACAGAAGCTGTAGAAAAGAAAGGAGAACAAGCTACAACTAAAAAGAAAATAAAATTTTTAAAAGGGAATGGCATGATAGAATTTCAATATTAAAGGTACACATAACTTATGATTTATCCACTGATCTGTCCATGAGGCTATTTCCTCATTGAAATGAGAATTTCAAGGAGCAGTGGTGTTGTCCTTTTGCATCACTATGGGAGCTATGCTAAGTGTTATACAGCTGCTGCTATGCTTCTGAAGGCTAACTATGGTGTAAATTGGTTTTAACCCTTTATTACATGCCCCATGCAAAGTGTTTTGGTGTTGGGCACATTTGTCTTTCTTAATTTCCACCTGATGTATGTGTCAGTAATATGTACGCTGGGCAAATAGCATGTGCTCCCATTTGGGCTCAGGGTGTTTTTGTCTAAAAATGAGGTGTAGTCAGGCACAAAGCTGATGTGTTCCTAACCTGAGGACAAAGAAATTGACTGTGCTTTTAACCTCATTATCCCTGATCCAAAGCATGAAGTCTGTGGTGCATAGTGCTCCTGCAATTTTTAGGATAACAAAATGTTAATTTTAGGATTTTGAAGATAAAAGAGAATGGCACACATCTGCAAGATCAAAACACAGACTTTACTGAACTTGTTTCACTCATATGAGATGCATATCAACACACCTCCACCATCAAATATCGGTGCATTTGTTAAAAATTTCAGTTTAAAACTCATAAGAGCTGAGAGGCAGTTTGGGTTTTTGCTGCATTGTTCGGTTTTCTTGTGCACTATACAATTTGATAATGATTTCCATTGATAACTATGCTCATAGATAATAAAACAGGCTGTCTAGTGTATTTTATGTACAAGTAAAGAACAGAGACAAAGATTTCTGCAAGAAAATAAAAAATGCTTAAAGCCAACAGCTGTTTCGGAACAGTACAGTAAGAGTCTATCATAAACATATAGAAGTCTGATCATCATGTTTCTAACTACAGATTTTAATAACTAATAAGGTTTCAGGTGAGTTTTAATTGCCTTTTTGATTGTTTCTTGTGTTTTGGATGCTTCAATGAAAAAGCACTTGAATATGAGGATCAACACATACACTACAGTGTTCTCTATGTGGGTTCTTTGAGTGTGTGGCACATTTGGATAGAAGAAATTAAATATTTGGTCTAAAATTCAGACCTAAAAACTTAAAGTAGCATTGTTTGAATAGCACAATCCAGCTGCCCTGTGCACAAAGGGAATGACAGACGACAGTGATTGGTTTGATCTGTTTTACTCACAAAACACATAATCCATCCCTTTTGTACCCTACACCTGAATTTTCACATAGAACATGTTTCCTCAAAACATAAAAATCATAGACTCACACATCTTGCTGCTGTATGCTTTAGACATTAGCTCCACAATGTCAAATAAGACCCCTTAACTCTGACTTGACTCCTGTATTAGAAGTCAGATATTTCCACTTGAAAGTAAGAAACACATTAGTCCTTACTAAATGCAAAAAGTTGACCCAAAATCTATTTTTTAATCTCTTATATTCTGCTTAAAATGTACTGTAATACTTTGAAATAACAAAGTAACTTTTAAGACTTTGTAAAAATTTCACTAAAAGCATGAACTTAGGAAAAGTCCCCCCGGGACATAAACAGAACGAAAAATGCTGCAGTTTTAATCAGGAACTCTTTCTGTGTGGTGAAATAACTCTTTGCTGCAAAATAGAATAATAAGAACATCATGCATAATGCACTTCGAATGTTAATATTAAAGGAAAAGAAATTCAGCAAAAGCCCCTCTCTGTAAAAATACAATTGAATGAGAAATAGAATAAGAAAATACTATTGACAGTGCTCATGAAATTGTAATAATGTTGGCAGAGAAGCTACATTATAAATGCCTTTCTTGAAATCCTCGAGAGAAGTACAAACCATTTTTTCCCACATTCTTTTAATGCGATTATGGAGACACGGGTTGATGGGAAGAGATTTAAAATGTATGCTTATTGTTTGTGTTTTAATTGGTGTTTTTGTCTTCAACACACAGATTAAAGCAGGGAGGATTTGGAGGGTGGCGTAGAGAAAGGGTCCCTCTGGTGTGCTGAACAGTTTCTTTCTTTCACAATCAAAAGCACATATGAGCTTTGGAGGAGTTCTTATGAAGCTTTCATATAGGTGGATGGTGATATTGAGGATTTTTTCATATCCTTCTTTGATCTCTTAGTGAGTATGAAAAAAAAGTTCACAGAGTCTATATCTTAGATGTACATCCCCAGACAGACCCTGGTGGTTTGTGCTCCATGCAGCTTTAGTGAAAAGAGGACCTGCAGTCAGACAGCTCTATAGGCTTCAAAGAGTGTGCTGTTGTGATGTGAGTTTTGTGAAGTAGAAAGTAGACTTTAAAGATTTTAAGGCAGGGTAGAGGAATTCTGAAAGAATGACTCCTGCAGGGGAACATTTCCTGCAGCGTTTATACACACATTATGTCCTTAGATGTCGCAAATGATCTCTCAAATGATTAAGCAAAGACCAACTTCATAGATAAAACAAGGACATGTGCAATGCTTCTTAATGTGTCACTACTGTACCTGCACAGAAATTGGGCTTTTATGGCTTTTACAGTTTGAGGCTGATGCTGTTTGTCAACTTTATTGAGCATAAACATATTTCAGTGTCTTTCTTTTCAATAAGGGGTTACCAGGGTGCATTCAGGTCTTCCACTGCAGGAGGTCTTCTTTAATAGAATTTCTTACCTTCTCACATATACTCAGTGTTCCCTTGAGCACAGATTTGATCTTTGGAAAAAGGGAAAGTCCCATGGTGCTACTGCAAGTGTGTCAAGCAATGTGATTTGTTTTTGAGCAAGAAACTGGACTACTTACTACATTCTCTTGATGAAGAGTGTAACATTTTTTCACAACTGTGGTCTCTTTCTTCAGACTTTTTCTCTTGGTTTTTTAGAAGCTGTTTGTAATAGTGTAAATTAAGTGTTAACCCCTCGAGAACCCCCTCTTTCAACATTATACCCCTAATGTCACAGAAAAAAAATCAACATTTCCTTGAATTTGGACTTGCTTTGTCATGCTTTGTTGATTTCCAACGCACAGGCTGCCATTTTGTTTTAGGATCCTTAGGGAATATACACGTTCCTTTTTATGTTAATATTCCTTTGAAAAATATTCAGGTTCCTTCCAAGGTTATAATAGTTTTGGATTTGTCATTATAGTTTAGTTTTAGTTAGTTGTGACATTGTTTTTCTCATTACAGTTTAGTATTAGTTAGTTTTGACTTTTTTTTTTCCATTACAGTTTAGTTTTAATTAGTTTTAGAGCGGGCGTTCTAGTTTTTATTTAGTTTTGATTTTTGCAACAAGGCTTAGTTTCAGTTTAGTTTAAGTTTTTTCATACCTAATTTGCTAGGTGCAGGATTCAAAAGAGTAAGTATTTTATAATAATGTTTATTTTCAAGTCCAACATAGTGCTCACTGCTCAGTCAATGCTGATACTGTACTATTGGCTGCTGCCCTAAACAAAAGAAAATAATATAAACTTAATATAAAAAATATAAACATAAATTAAATAAAAATTCTATAAACATAAATTATATAAAAATAATATAAACATAGATCATATAAAACAATATAATATGAACTTAAATAATTAGAAACTTGGACTCTGTAACAATAAAGGCAGACTTACATCCAATTAAACTATTACAGATGCTCTGATTCATTGCTCCACAACAAAACATACTCGATAGCAGCTTGTGCAGTAAACAAGCACGTCCTAGTATGTCGCTATGATAGAGGCGCTGACAACTGACAAAAAGTGTCGTAAAATTGGTTGGGTAAATGTGTTGGATTAATTTAAATCCTAAAGGCTAATAAATATTGTCAAAACGATAACGAAGGACATATTGTCTCTAATCTTGGTTAGTTTCAGTTAGGTTTTTGAACACAAGATACAGTTTTAGTTTACTTATCATTTTTGTTTTCTTTTCTAGTTTTTATTAGTTTGAGTTAACTGCAATGTATTTTAAATTGTAGTTTTCGTTTTCTGTTTTGTTTTAGTTAACTATTATAACCTTGGTTCCTTCACTTTGTTACAAATGGTTCCATAAACTTGCTTGAATTTGTCCTTATAATTATGAGTGAGAAGTTTTGGGACAACTCTGGCACACACTTTTGTAAGGTTCAGATTTTCATGCAAAATTTGTTAAACTGTCTTTTGCTTTTGCTATCATTCTTATGCTGAGTACTTTTTTCTGCAGTTCTTGGTGTGCATGAGAGACCAGAATGTTCATCGGCACTGACTTGGACTATTCTGCCATCACAGAATGTTTTGTGCCATTCAAACACACATGAATGTGGCATGCAGTGTTCCCCATAGACCTCAGTTTATGTACAAAAATAAACAGAACCTTTTTTTCAGTTTCACCAAAAATTTTAAGTAAATGAATTGTTCAGTTTTTAAGCTTTTTATCTTCCAAAATCTTAGCAAAAGTGTGTGCAGCTCAGTCAGTAGCTAACAGTGAAATAAAGACAGCACTTATTGTAAACTTTAAGCAGTTGTGTATTAAATCTCAATCTTTAATACAAAACACTGCAAGACTGTGCCATATGGTTTTGTCTTCGAAAAACAATAGTAATCCCTCTATTGTGCCCACAAACATGTATTCCCCAACTAAATATTGCATTTTAAAGGTGTTCCTTTGTTAATATTATTATTTATGTTCAATTTCCATCTCATATAAGCTACAGACATTGGAGCTGACCAATTATGCAAATAAACACAATGTTGTGTTTCCGTGTGTCCATGATGGTGACAGCAGAGGAAGGACAGTTTATGTTTTCAGACTTTTGTTTGAGCATCCTTGAAAAGTTCGGTTTATCTGTATGTGATAATTCCTGAGAACACGATAGCTCAAATATTCATTTAGGGATTTTCTCTATACTGTCAGCAAATGTTTACTCAGGGTCACTGAATAAACTTATTTGTTTTTGAAGGTCATGAGTCAAGATAAAAACCTTCTTTTTATTTGAAATAACAGTAAAAAAAAAAAAAAAAAAAAACTTGCCCCCAATGAAAACAAGAAAAGAAAACGGGAATGGAGGAAATGTACAATTCATCTGTCAATAAGCACATTAAACTTATGATTTGTCCACTGATCAGTCTCTTAGGCATTTTGCTCAGTGAAATGAGAAATTCAAGGAACAGTGTTGTTGTTTATTTAGTATTACTATGGAAGCTATGCTAAGTATTATTCAGCTGATTCTATGCTTCAGAAGGATAACTATGTTGTAAATTTGTTTTAAACCTTGAACACATTGCATATTAATAAACCCCTTGGGCATTATTAAGACCTAGTGCAAAGTGTTTTGATGTCAAGTACAAGTGTCTTCCTGACGCAGGTGCTATTTCTGAACCAGGTGCTCATACACACAAATATCAAATAATCATGTGCTGCCATGAACCCGGAGGTGTGTTTGTCTGAAAATGAGGAGTGGTCAGGCACAAAGCTTGGGCGTTAGAAATCGACTACGCATTAAAGCTCCTTGCATAATATTTATCCTTTCCTTTTTAAGGTGTTAACCCTGGAATGCTTTCAGGGATTTTCATCAAACTTTGCCCAAGTGCCATCACTGAGTCTCAAAATACAAATAAGAAAGAGCAGGAACCTCAGCTAAGACATTACTGGCATTTTCAGATGTGTTATCAGGAGAAAAAAAAGTTTAAAACTGCCTTATTAGGCATGTTAAGAAAAATTCTTGAATCACTTGTCTACAGAAACATTTGAAACTTCTCCTTTGTGCCATGACCAACATTGACTCAAGTTTTTATCAAAATCAGATGAGGACTTTCTGAGCTACTTGACAGCTCTCGTATCGTTTCCTTCCACTTAGTTTCACATGCCCTGCAAAATCTGTTGTTACTCTGTTGCAACAACGATAACCAGTTATGTGAGGAGGAAGCAATCATGCTGGACAGAAGGTGGGAGTGGTCAAACATGGGGCTAAACTTAGTAAAAAATGACTCTAAAGGTGCAGCATGCATTGGCAGAGGATATAAAGAATACAAAAAGCAAACAGAAATAAGCTCACCTAGAAAGAGTCAAAACAGCAGCCGTAATGCTACATAAGCCTGAGGGATGAAACTTTCTTCTGTAGATACACTTGGCACAGGCTACAGCGCCATTAACTGCAGTACATGGACGCAATAATTCAAAGTAAACCAACAAAATGAATTATTAATGTGTTATGAGAGACAACCATACATCATTATGGTGCTTTAGGTGCAGGGGAAATAAGAAAGAATTATTGAACAGGCATGAGTCGGGTCAGCATGGGTACACAAGGGAATGTGTGGCCAGTGCATACCAAATATCAACCCTGTGTAGTGCCAAAGAAAACAAACGTGTCCTTCTAATGCTGACCTTCTGGAAAGGTCCATCTTTCTGCTATGTGTTTACTTTGGAGAGCTGTCTGTGTCCTCGATACGAACAGTGACTTAATGCTTTACATTAAGCATATGGAAGAGAAGAAAGCATGACTGTGAGCCTGCAGCCAATGATCAACTGTGGACACTTAGGAAATCTGTAGCTTTCATCAACAGCCAAAGGCATCATCAGAGGCAGATAAAAAAAATTAGCTGTGAGTGGTGGATGGAAAAAATTTACTGGAACTAGGACACAAAGTAAGAATACTCATCTCTGAGGAGAGCTGGTACAGTAGGTTTTCATGTACAGTACAGATTGTAGCTGTGGGTACATGCACAGAGACAGCCATTTCAGGTTCACGAGTCTCTTTTGCTCCCCAGAATACCTAAATGCAAAAATGTAAAAGCTTACACAGAGACCACAACAACAGACACAGATGTGAGGTATAATGTGGAAAGCCTAATGTATAAATGTAAACAGCAAACAAACACAAATGTTGTATATAGTATCACTCTCCATAACTCAATTCTTAAAGTGGGGTACACCACCCAACTTTTATAATCTCTACAGATTTTGCAAAGACAGGAAGTACACATTAACAGACTGGTTTCAGAAGATATTTGTATGACGACTGAGAGACTGAGGATCCCACACTTAGCAACTGTGCCACAGAACTACTGTACAAACTCACGAGAAAGCAGACATACCAGTTTGTGGCAGTTATGTCTCAATTGTTTTCTCCTCTGACACCATTTCCTGTGTCCCACTTTCTTTTTCACTGGCTGTTGGCAACACCTGTTTGCGGTTGGGTCAATAATCAGTTAACATGACTAGACTGCTTCCAGATTTGGCTTAAAAAGTGTACAGTATTTGGCATAATGATGCATGATGTCACACTTGGTCTGTTCCCCACACATGGGATCATGGATAATCTTGCAAAAAGAAAATCTTGTAGTGTGTCCTAAGCTTATTCCTTAAAAAATAGACTCTCACAAGGACTCACAGCTGCTTAACAAAGATGTTTGGGAATGAAGATCACCTGTTGATAGACTCACTACGTAGACCACTGCACGGTTTGACTGTGGAGGAAATACCTATTGAATAGTGTTGATTAAGAGCTGGTGTGTGTTTTATCCATTGGTCATCAGTCAGAGCTGATCTGATGATTATGTGAATTACTAAATGGTATTCTGTATGTTCTTACCTTTGACCTGAATTCTTGAGGATTTAACAAATTGTTTAATAATAAAGACTTCTTTCACCACAAATGAATTAGTGTTTGTCCTGAAACTATTGTTTCATGAAAATGATGAAAATGGAAGCTTTGGCACAACAGGGAGAACACCTGAATGTAGCTGCAGCGCAGCATCACATTTCGATTTCTCTGCTTATATATCCCTCATCTCAAGCAATCAGTATATATGTGTACGGCGAGCACTTTCTCATTCATAAAAATATCAGCATCACAGGGTTCAGTGATCGTTGATAAGCCAGGTCATTTTTAACCATTATCATTCATAGGATGTTTTGCATTGACTGTTTATGGTTCAAAGTGGGTGTGCAGACGGACGAACTACAGGCCAATTCATTGGCACACAGGTGAATTTATAAAGAGATCACCGTATGAAGATTGCCGTTAATTATCTGAAAAACTTTGTTCAAAGTACGCTTTTAGTAGAGATTATTTACACTGTTTTATTAATGACGCCCCTGGGCCTTATGCTCATGCCTTGCATGTGAGTTTAATATGGCAAGATTTCTCTCAAATTTTGCATGGACGCTCTTCCTGACTAGAACGGGGAAATTCTCTTCCTCATTCAATTGTATTTCTACACAAAAAACTCCAACAACATTGGCTCAACTAGATGGTACAGTAAGATTCTTTACAGCATTTCCCTTTTCCTCAACAAATGCCCAAATCTGCAAAAGGTCTTCCTCTATGTTCCCTGGTTCATAAAGCAATACTCTTCTGTTAATAAGGTGTTTTCATCACTTGGAAAAAAAAAATGCTTATTTTAGATCAATTTTCATGAAGTAAGAGTTTTTTTTTGTTTACCTGATGGCAGAGAGATGCATAACACCTATCTTGCAACACACAAAAGTTCTGAACTGTGAAGTGGATTAATCACAAGGTTTCAGCAGCACTAATTAAATATGGGTGAAATATGGTCAAAGGTGAAGGTCATTGGGTCTAATGTCCAGCCCTATCAGAACTGAATCACTTTGTCGTAAAACCCTTCATGCCTTTTTCCTTGACAAATTCTTTTGCTTCCTGGCAATGTACATCTCGCCAAGGCAAAATTCTGCCATGCAGTATTTCTAGTTGTAATTTTGTTGTTGCATCCCACAGTTTTGGCATCTTTCTAAGATTTCACTCTTTTCCTCCTCTGCTATTGTCTCTTTTCTCTCAGTGATCTGACGTCAAAGTAGACTTCTTTCTGCTAAACACCTTGATTACAGTTCGTCCTTTATATTACGAAATCTGGCTGCTCCTCTTTGGTCTGCTTTTTCCATAGCAACAACCACAAATAGAAATCACAGACTGCTGAATAGCTTGATTGACATTTTACAAGAAAAATCAGAAATACAAAGCAGCCTCTACTATAAGAATATGATTATTAAGACACTCCAAACAAAGAGGGTGGTTCTGAATAAAGGAAACACAGGTATTTAAGGCTGCACCAACTCATATGCCCAGTAATGTCCTATTC
This sequence comes from Scarus forsteni, assembly GCA_036419115.1. Taxonomy (NCBI): domain Eukaryota; kingdom Metazoa; phylum Chordata; class Actinopteri; order Labriformes; family Labridae; genus Scarus; species Scarus forsteni. Next base: position 23,728,084 of record JAZDUH010000130.1, on the reverse strand, counting down.
AGACTTAAACCTACTAGATTTTACCTTTAGGTGAGGCTGGATGCTGATAGTGATTGTTTAATTTAGAAAAAGGTAAATAAATCATAAATAAATCAGCAGTGGACCTTGTATTTTAAAGACATTTAAAAATGATTGATTGTATTGCACTTTTCCCATGATCAATAAGCCAGCCAGATGTCTGCAATTGATCAACATGGTAGCAAAAAGAACCTGACAATAAGGGTGATGACCCCTACGATCACCCTAGGAGTTATGGTAATGAAAGGCTCCAGAGCAATTATCTCTTTGGCTCTAGGACTCAGAGTGTGATCAATGCTCCAATACTTCCTCATGTCTTCAGTCACCTTTAAGTCTGTTGCAACTGTGTGAACGTGTCAGAGCGTGATAATCAACACTGACCAGTATGTGTGACTTTAGGCCTCCATTCAAATGTCACAACTCAGAGCACATCAGCACAGCCACAGTTCAGCCTAAAGGGCATTTCCTGCACAACACTGGACACAGTCTTCAGCGTACATGATTTCAAGATCACAAATGGTGCAATAGTAAGAAATGCGCATGTGCATGCGTGTTGCAGAGGTTATGCTTGGGCTTGACAGCAGCCTGTGTGTCAGTGTGCAGTGAAGACAGCGGCACAGCTTCTAGTGAGGCACATTAAATCAACAAAAGTGACTCTGCGGTGGGTCTTAGTCATCCTGTGGTTTCCATCAGAACACAGTACAGAGCTACACTCGAGAACAGTGGTCTCTGTCACTCAAAATAATTCTCCTGTACCCCCTCAAGCTCTGCACATGTTCTGCTGCTCTTGCAGTTTAACAGTGTTTGTACAAAAATTATGTTTCCATCTTGATGATTTAACTCCTTCATGTTTTCACTGGATACTTTCCATTAAACCCTAGAATGTACTAAGAAAAAAAAAATCTCCATTCAGAGAAGTGGATGCATCAGAAAAAAAGCCAATATACACGGCCTACATTGCCACCTGAAGTCATTTAACCCCAATGCAACGAGAAGCTTCTCATTGCTTAAACAACCATGTCGAAAGACACATCCTGCTGTTGTGGAAAAGTCTTTTAGTTAGTCTGTTTAAGAAGGGTCAAATCATGGGCATGCATCAAGTAGAGAAAACATCATTGCAGAAACTACAAAAATAAGGTTAAGAACTGTCCAAAGCATTATCAAAAACTAGAAGAATGAAGAGAAACCATCATCTTCATGGAAGAAATGTGGCAAGAAAAAGATCCTGAATGATCATGATAAAACGTTCAAATCAAATTAAAAAAAACAACAGCAGAAGTCAGGGGTATGTTTAATGGTGAATGTAAGAGCATTTCCACACTCAGAATGTAAAGGAAACTCAAGGAACAGAGATTGGACTCTGGATGAATGCAAGTGACAAGAACCACTCAACCAGGTGAAAAAGGTAAGACACAAATGCACGACTCGTGAGACCGATTGTCCAGCAGGCAAAAAGGTAGGTTATCTCACAGTCCAAAATGTTACACAAAAAGCTTCTGGTCCAAGATATACCAAGGCACAGAAGGTCAGCAAACAGGCTGTGGTGAAAGGAGCCACGGGAAGTGAACAGGTGAATGGGAGCAGATGTGGGAAGCAAGAGGGATGCGCGCAGGAAAGAGACAGGGGAGGGGCAGAGCAGGACGTGAAGTGAAGAAACAGAGAAACAGAGATTAATTCATGCAACAACAACACAGGACGAAAATATTTGTCCAGATTTACCCTGTTCCAGAGTGACGGGTGTATTAGAGTAAAGAGGGAGGCAGGTGAAGTGATGAACCCATCATGTCTAGTGCCTACTGTTATGTCTGCGGGGGCAGTGCTATGATCTGGGGTTTCTGCAGTTGCTCAGGTCTAGGTTCAGCAACATTATGTGCGCAAAGAATGAGGTCAGCTCAAATTGTGAAAGAGTGGTTCAGACAACATGAGACAAAATTTTCACCCATGGATTGGCCACCACTGAGTCCAGGCCTTAACCCCACTGAGCATCTTTGGGATGTGAAGGCTTTGTGCTGTGGTCAGACTCTCCCATCATCAATACATGATCTTGGTAAAAAATTGGACATTGGATGGAAATAATACTTGTGACATTGCAGGAGCTTATCAAAACAATGCCACAGCTCATTTTTGCAGCTAAAGGCAGTCAAATGAAATATAAGAGAGTGTGACCTTTATTTCTTTGGGTGGTGTCTTTTTTTTTTTTGACCAGGCATGGTATTATAAATCAAAATCAGTTTCCCTAAAAACGTATGGTTTTTCTGTTAACCCTGTCATGCCCTTGCTTCATCTTCTTTATTTTAAATGTACACTTATAACACTTTTTCAGGACCTCTATGAATAAACAATGCCAAATTGAAAATGGATCAGAAGAGGACAAAAAGGGGTATAAAGGGGACACTGATTATTTCCAAACTTAAAAGGCCATGCTTGACTACATGCTCTTGGACATGCCATCCATCGGAAATAGCAAATATTACAAAGAGCAATGAGTAATAAATTGACTATCTAGTCTTTTTACTACTCAAAGCAGCTTTACACATTCACTCCCATCCACACACTGATGGTTGGGTTTTCTGTTAGTTGTCCAGCAGTATCAACTAACATATTCAGGGCCATTTACATGCTTCTGAAGCAGCAGTGAAGCAACTTGAGTTAAGTGTCTTGCCCAAGGGCACATCGCCTACATCGCCTGAAACCTTCAGATGACTGACCAAACGCACTGTTGGACTGTGCCACAGACGCCCCATATCATTCAGTGGACATTTTGTTCACTGAATGCAGCCAGGCTTATAGCTTATATCTTAAATAAAGATGGATAAAGAAACAATTGTTTTGGAGTGAAACTGTAGGACTTATCTCTCTGGTTGGTTGCAGTTTGGGCCAACAAAAGTCACCTTTCGCAAGTTAACAAATGAGACATGTTTCTAATTATGACCCAGAGGGTCACAGAGGTACCATGTGTCCAAAGAACATATTTTGGAAGTCTCTTGCCGAAGAAAACATTTTGGGTGTTGGACTGTCCTATTAACCCCTCTGTTTCAGTCCTGCCCAGAACAATCTGTTTTGCATAAATCCTCAGGCCTCAGCTTTTCAGGATGTGCTTTGATGACTGTGACATGTCATCTGACACTGACATGTCAAGATATGTTACTTGCTGGAACCAGCTGTAGACTAAACAAACCCCTGGCTCAGGGATTGTTTCCCATCTGGGATCAGGCATATCCCTTGATGACATCATGAAGGGGTTATTAGATGGTTTGGGGGTATAATTTTGGGAACAGTGAAAGAAGAATATTTGAATTGAAGGCTCTTTGGTCACAGCATTTCATACATCATTTTTACATCATCACAGCATGATTACCCAAGTTGTCCCAAAGAAAAAGACGTCTTTGTCTTGATTGTGCTTGGTTGAGGTTCTGTATTCAGTATTGAAGAAGCATAAAATAGCTTGACATTGCAAATCACAACATGAAATACAGTCATTTTGTTAATCAAAATTGTACAAGTTGAAAGCAAATGACTGTTCACCAGAATTTTTAATTATTTCTTGCTCATCTAAGAGGCAGACGTCTTTTTTCATAACTCCAGGTACAGGACTTGTTAAAATGTAAAAGTATAAAAGAAAATCCTCTCACCTTTGTGTTAATGACACAAGTTGAGGTCTAATCTGGGTGCTCATGTTGTTTTGGAAGCTGATGTGTTTTAATTTCTCTGATTATGGTACTTCACAGCATGGAGATGTTGTGTTTACTGAGCGTGGAGCTTGTATCTAATCACAGTGTCTGCTTCCACCTAAATATACTGGAACCATTATTCCTCTTTGCACACTCCCACAAGGGACAATTACCAGAGAGTGTGTCAGGTTTTCTCTACTGATAGCGAACACGTGGAATGACATTTAAGGACTTGGCGTCCTCTGAATTTGATAAATGAGCATTTTGATAATGAGGTGGCCGTGCATCTCACGGTGGGACTTATTTCTGACAAACACATTTTAGATTGGACTAAATAAACTGTGTTTGTTTGCTCTGGGCACGCAGAAGAGGAGAGGAGCACTGTTTCAAGCTAGTTTGCCATAAATTTAATCGGCTACCACTGGGGCCTCAGAGCTGCTATGTCAAGGTGAGAAATGCAGACTGGAACCTCGAAGACATCCACTACTAATGATCAGATTTTCCTGGAAAGTGTGTGTGGAGGAGGGGATGAGCAATGTAGCCCCCAGAGGTATCACACCAGGGATTTTTTTCCAGTGGCATGCAGTTACGCACAGGAGCTCGGTCCTATTAACCCCACACTGGAAGCAAAATTATTTGGCAAACAAAAGGCAGAAACTGAAGAATGGCTGAGTCTGAGTCTTGCCAGTAATACCATCTGCCTGGCAGGGTAGATGTGATCACTCACATTGCCTGTGTTATTGTCACTGTGAGGGGTTTTCTGTGCCACATATAAAGTAGAGAATAAATCTGTGGTGGTGACTCCGGCTAGTTTGCAGCTTAAACATTTGGGCTTTTTGTCTGTGCTTTCAATACAGATGTTTAATACTTGCTCCAGTTTTGGTGCGTTTTCAGCTCATGGAACAACAAAAAATATGCAGCCATGGCTTTGTCACAGAACAACAGGCTGCAATTGACAGGCTGTAATGGTTGTAATTATAATCAGCTATCATTATTTTGTTGGTCCTCAGTTTCTCACCCGCCATGTTAGGGACTGTGCCATGTCTCTAAAACTGCTCCAAGGGCCTATGGTAAAGGCAGACAATGAGGACCAACAAGCAAGGCTACATCAGTTGAAGAAAATGTCTAAAAGTGCTCTTAATATGCTGTAATGAGAAGTCAAAGATGACTTCAAAGCTATCATTTTTACCTTAACCTGTCACCTCTATAGAAGCAAATATGGACCATAATCCATATCAAAATGGATAAACAGATTTTTTTAGAATAAAGCTGCATTTCCTGACTCATAAATAAAATGAAAAATAAATAACCTAAAATGCATTTTAATTTCCATTTTCACTTTTGCTCATTCTGAGACTTAAATAAAAGCTGGGATTGGCAATTTTGGGAAACTAGCATCCCCCCCCTCCGCTCACATGCACACACGCGGCTGATATATCCAGAGGACTGATTCAACTCCAAAACCCTGAAGGGATTTGATGTTTCTCAAAATGGTTTTCGAATGATGAGCCTTCAAAGTTAGTCATGCTGAAACAGGCCTCGCAGGTCCTCCCATTCAAATGAATGGAGGAGCGACAGTACAGCAAGAGACATCCTGTGTCAGTTAGGCCTCTCCAGAAAAAACGAAACAAAATTCAGCTTTACATTACTGGATTCCTGACCAAATTTCACATAAACAGGTCATATTTTTAGAGAGATTAGGACAAAATTGTGGCAACTGTGAAAAAATGTTTCAGAGCTATTGTTGCTCTGCAGCTGAGGCCAGTTGGGATGATGTTTCTGCCGGAATAACAGTTGAGTGCAGGTGACACTTAAAAAAGAGCAGTTCCAGATGATGTCATCCCATTCCATGGCTGCAGGTCATGTGACCATAGACTGTAAAAAACATGGACGTCATGTCGCTGGGCTTGAATTGAAGCCGCCACAAAAACTGCTCCCCCTGGTGACTGGCTGCAGTATAGGTCAAACCTTCGTCTCCCCCATTCATCTGAACGGGCCGTATTGAAACTTCAAAAAATTATTACACCTCATAGAAATATTTCTCCCATCCGTATGGTGCGGTAATATGAAAGTATTATTGGGCTGCGTTTTTTCCAAGTCCTCTTTTTTCTGAAAAGTTTCTTTTTCATCAGTTATTAGAGTTTAAAAAATAACCGCGGTTACAGCAGCTTCACAGTGATTGTTTACGGCGTATGCTGGGGAGTTTTGCGACAGTTTACGACAACTACGTCCAGATATGGTCCAGATTCTCTACTGGCTGCACAATGGCGGCGCCCTGACGGGGGAAATTATGGCTTCAAAACCGTTGAATGGTAGAAGGCGGAGCCACGCTGTCCAGTTCTTATAATACATCCATGCATGTGACTCACAGAAGGAGGAACAATAGAATGTCTCATTCACAGCCATTATAAAGACTAAGGCTCCAAGCAGAGCAGCAGAAACACATATCAATCTAACTTAAAGCAGTTTAAAGGGATGAAAAGGGATGAAACCCTCAAAATGGAGGTCAATGGGGCATGAGGGACCTGCGACAGAGCGAGGACCTGTCCAACGCTTCTTGCAGCTTTAATTGGTTGGTGTTTTTCCTATTTTACTCCTGCTGTAGATATGGGATATTTTCCACTCTGTTTTAAGAACACATTATGAATTGATTGCCATCAGGTCATAAAGACCATTTTAACCAGTATTACAAAAAAAAATGTATCTAAGTCAGATTACCAACCCCAGCTTTTAATAAAATACAAACAGAAAAGTATGTTAAAGATTTAATTTCCAAAAAAAGCCCCAACAAAAAGTTACCAAAATTCAGTTTCTAATGTTGAATTTGAAAATTTAATTGCATTAGCAGTAATGCCTTTTCTATTCAACTTTATGGCTGCATGATTTGACTTATCAATTAAATTAATAATAAATCATCCAAACTGCATTTTCTTCTCTAGGTTGCACATTTGGGGACACAACTAGAAAGAAAAAAAAGAGGATGTTGCTTTTTTCGTTTTCATGCCTGCCCTGCAAAAAATGATCCATCGTTCAATTGAATTTGCATTCACAAGTGACGCAGGAGAGTGAAGTCAGGGAGTTGCTCTTCCTTTTCTGACTGTGTTGCAGACCATACATTGGAGGAGAACAGATGTGAGGGGAGTGTGAAGGTTGTGTTGATACCATAGACTGTGGTACATTTTCAGAAACATTGGGAATATCACCACCATGTCCATATCTGTGCCAGAGCTGCTGAGGGAGGCCGCAGCTTCCCTTGAACAGCAACAAAATCAGCCATAAACAGTAGGTTTTGACTCAAGTCTGTCTCTAAACCTGAGCCCACATGGTAAAATCCTTCACCAATTATCTGTATTAGGAAAAAAAAAAAAAACGTTATTTAAGTGACTTAGAGCTGGCATGGTTTGTTGGTGAAAAATGGGCTGATCTGAGTATTTCAGAAATTGTTGATCTTCTATAAAGTTCATGCTCAGCTCTCACCAGGCTTTACAGAGAATGGTCTGAAAAAGAGAATATATCCAGTGAGAGGCTTGTTGATGCCAGAGGTCAGGGAAAATGTTCAGAGTGGTTTGAGGTGAGGCAAGCAACTCAAATAACCACTTGATATAAACAAGGTATGCCATACCATTTTTCTGGATGCACAACATTTTGTTCATCTTGAGCAACAGAAGGTCATTCAAGGTGCCACTCCTGTCAGCTAAGAACATAAAATCTGAGGCTTTAATTTGTACAGGGTCACGAATATTGGAAAACAGAAGAATAGAGATGTGTCATCTGGTTTGCTAGGTCTTAATTTCTGCTGTCATATTGATATTCAAGGGTCGGTATTTAGCAAAGCTAATATGAAAGCCAGGACTGTCTTGTATCAGCCAAGGTCATGGTGGTATAATGATGAGGGGGATTTTTACTGGCACACAATGGACTCCTTAGTACGACCAGATCATCATTTTAATGTTGCATTCTTCCCAATTGTTATGCTGATCATGTCCGTCCTTTAATGACCACAGTGTGCCAATCTGCTGATGGTCAATTCCAGTTGAATAACTGACCCTATCAAATCAACTTAAACTGGTTTCTTGAACGTAACAATGTTTGCAGTTGCCTCAACAGTCACGGCATCTCAATCCAATGCAGCATCCAACAACTCTGCAGAAACTGTGTGGTACTATTGTATCACTATGCATCTTTATCTCTGAGGAATGTTTCAAGCACCTTTTTGACTCTATGCTTCAAAGAATGAAGGGACTTCTGAAAGCTAAAGGGGGTCAAACCAAAGACTTGTTAGGTACATCTTGTAAAGTGGCTGGTGAGTTTATTATCCTATTAAAATTTGGTACATCATGACTGTGTTACCCTTGGTTTAAATAAACAAACATTAGTATACATGAAACTCTTGACATTATAACCCATACCAAAGATATTCCCACGAGCTCAGGTGTACCCTTTATTCAGGGCCCTCTGTTAAAGGTTTGCTCAAATAAGACAGTGAACATGGCAAACATTACACCTCTGTCGGTTTCGATTCACTGATTTTTGCCTGCAGTGAAACTGGAAAGTCATCATGGCAGTGGGAGCTGTGATGAATCATTAGAGCCTCTGAAACAGCAGGAGACAGAGGATATTGAACACACACACCAACATCTCTCCTGTTAGGTACAGGAGGTAAATATGTGAAGAGAAATACTACATGTGAGAGTATGTGAGATCACATCCAAAAAAGCCTGTTTTCCTCCCACACTGATGAGTAAAAATTTTCAGGATGGATGGTTGGATGGCAGATGGATGAAGGTAGATAGATGCAATAGAATCAGTGTCTCACTCTCTTGGTATAAACTCAGGATAATGCTTCTCTTGTTCAGAGTTAGAACTGACATGTTGCAGTGAATTTCAGCTGACAACACACTGTAAGCGCACTAACGTTGTCAGTGCAGCTTCTCCAGCAGTGCAGATGGTGGAACAGGGTGTAAATTGCAAGAGCTTGTCAGTGATCCTCACACAAACAGCACCATGGCTAGAGTGCTGAGATATTTACAGTATATTGTGTCTGTGTGGTTGTGTGGATTGTTAGCTGGCCATAACACTTCTTTAACAGATGAACTGCAGAAATCCTTGAGCACAGCACAATTTTTCAATTGTGAGTTTGTTTATGTAATCTCCCCAATGAGCCCAAGGGGAAAAATGATAGTTTTATTAAAAACAGCTTTTTTGTAAATATAAAATCCAGACTGAAGGTCACAGTTCCCTATTTTGACAGTGTGAAGTGTGTTATCTTGTTGTGGGGATGATGCCTCTTCGAGCAGCTACTGGTGTCATAAACACAGTTTAGAGGGTGAAGTTCTGATGAGAATGACTTTTTGTCTTCTAGATAAGACCTATCACACAGAGAAAACAAACACACTAAAGTGAATATAAAACTCAAGATGGAATAATATGGGCTTCTTTAAAACTAATAACATTCTGCTTTAAACATATATAAACCAGATCCAGATTGTGATGTTGTGCTAACCTGACACGCCAGAAGGAGAATTCCATAACTGCCACGGAAATATTTCATCAATCCATATAGGAAAGAGCCATTCAAAACCCTTTAAGGGGCAGAACCTTCAAAAACAACAGCAGTTGGTGATTGGACGATTGTTCTGCTCGTCACACTCATCACGGACCAATCGTATCAAGCCACAGTAAGGCGTAGCAGCTAGAGCCTGTTGTTAGCCATTAGCTTAAACTACATTTCAATGTCAATGTCAATGTCAGCTTTATTTATATAGCACATTTAAACAGCCAGCAGCCTACCAAAGTGCTTTACAGTAGAAAAGGCAGACATGATAAAAACAATAAAAGTAATAAAAACAAATAAAAGCAATAAGAACAGGGACAGTACAGTTTAAATATGCATACTGCTCAGTAAAACCAATAAAAGTCCCAAATAAAAGTGCTATACTCCACCAAAGGCCAAGGTGAACAAGTATGTCTTCAGCTGTGTTTTCAAGGCAGAGAGGCTGTTCGCAGTCCGCACATGTACAGGTAGTGTGTTCCACAGTTTGGGAGCCACAACAGAGAAGGCTCGATCTCCTTTGGTTTTAAGAGAGGATCGAGGAACTTCTAGGACCATCTGGCTTCCTGAGCGAAGCGCTCTGGAGGGCTGATGAACCCTAATAAGGTCAGACAGGTAGTCTGGGGCCAGCCCATTCAGAGACTTAAAAACAAATAAAAGAATCTTAAAATCCATCCTGAACCTCACAAGAAGCCAGTGAAGGGAGGAGAGCACTGGAGTTATATGCTCCCGTTTCTTTGTCCCAGTCAGGAGACGATTTCAGTCCTTAGACTGTCATCCAACATTACATTATACCACATTATACCACATACTCCGACTACCATAGACTAACTGGCATCATCCACGGAGGATTTTCACAATTCACTCAGTTTCCCAGCAGTGATACCTGGTTGGGAGAAGAGTAAAAACACGATTTTCCGCATCAGCAGAGACCGCCTTTGTTTTCAAACATGCAGTCACTTCCCCCTGACGTCACGTCTTCAGTTCCCACCTCTTTCCCCTGATTGGGCCATTAAGCATCTAGCCAGTGAAGTCACTGGACAATAAATGTTAACAAGATGGTCCTGCAGGACTTCATACAGTGAATCAGGCAGGTCAATCAGCTCTGCAAGGTTAATGTTGTGTAAAAGGTAAATACAAGTCCTTTGGAACTTAAGTCATTTTAATACGCTACAAAGACAATATATTTAATGTCCTAATTGAAAAACTTCATTGTTTATTTTGTCAATATTCACGTGATGCAACACATTCCAAAAAAAGACAGGAGCATGTTTGCCTCATCATTTTCCCTTTTCACACCACTCAACAAGTGTTTGCAAACTGAGGATGCTTACTGTTGATGTTTTGTGAGTGGAAGGCTGTTCCATTCTTTCTAGATGTACAACTTCTCTTGCTCAAGAGTTTGAGGTGTACATTTTTGTATTTTGTGCTTCATAATGTGCCACACATTTTTGATGGGAGACAGGTCTTGACTGCAATAGGCCAGTCTAGTACTAGCATGTTTACAACGATGCTACACTGTTTTGACATGTGTAGAATGTGACTTTTAATTGTCTTGCTAAAGTAAGCTGGGATGTCTCTTGGATGGTGCCATATATTGCTGTATGTAGCTTCCAGTATTAATAGTGCCTTTGCAGATGTGTAAGTTACCCAAGCTATGGGTAACTTACACATCACCCCCATACCATCACAGATATTTCCTTTTGAAACAATCTGGTTGGTCCTTTTTATCTTTAGAACACAATGTCCACAATTTACAAAAACAGTTTGAATTGTGGACTCATAAGACAACAACATACTTTTCCACTTTGCATCAGTCCATCTCAGATGAGCTGAGGCCGAGAGAAGTTGGCAGTGTGCCTAGGTGTTTTTAAAATATTGACTAATTTGACTTTGCTTGGTCCAGTTTTAATTTGCACTTGATGATGTAGTGATAAATTGTGTTGATGATTGTTGTCCAAAGTGTTTCCGAGCCCACAAGACGGTTTTAATGCACTGCTGGCTGGATGATCGTAGGTCATGTGCATTCAATGTTGGTTTTTGTTGTTTTGATGCTTATGCGCTGATTTCTCCTGATTCTTAGAATCTATTGATGATGTTTGGAACTGTAGATGATTAAATCCCTACATTTTCTGAAATTGCAATTTCAGCAAAATTATTCTCAAACTGTTTAACTATTTGCTCATGTAGTTATTCACAAAGTGATACACATTGGCCCTTCCTTGCTTGGACCACTGAGCCTTTCAGCCATGCTACTTTTATCCCTTTTCATGAAATTCATCTGTTTATCAATTAACCTGTTCACCTCTGGAAGGTCTCAAACAGGTCTATTTGAGCATTGTTCAATGTTTTTAGTCTTTTTTGGCCCCTGTCCTAGCTTTTTTGGAAGGTGTTGGGGCAACAACATAAAAACAACTTAATCTTTACAAAAAACAAACAACGAACTCCATCAGTTTGAACATTAGACATGTTGTCTTTGTTGTGTATTTAATTGAAAATAGGCCCCAAAGAATTTGCAAATCATGCATTGTGTTTTTATTTAAGTTTCATACATCCTCATTTTATTGGAATTGGGGTTTTTAGTTGACAACAAAGATGGCATACCTTGACATGGTGCAAAACAAGCTTCTCTTGCCCACCAGAGAGCTTTTCATGAGTGTGTTATATCAAATGAAAACTACCACTTGTACCCCACTGACTCACAGGACTGATTACATGCAACACCATTAACAAGTTGGATTTGACCCAAGGCCTCTGCAATCATGATACCAGCTCAAGTGAGCACAGCAACCAAGATCCTGTTTTAGAATCCTTTTTTAATGATGGAGAACAGAGAGGGGGTCTGCCTGTATTCCTTCTCATTATCCATTGCTATTCTGAAGAAAGCTAAGCCTGCTTTCATCTCTTCTTGTCTAGATTATCTGGACTCATCCTGTAGTCTGCTCTCAGCTGGGATTCTCTCCACCCTCCGCAATAACTGCAACATGCTTTCTCTGAATTTTAAACCGACCGTTATAGATTAGATCATAAATATGTAATCTTGGTTACTGTAGTCCCTGGGTTGCCTTTTGAAAGTGCACATCAAACCTTTAAATTCCTCATGAGGTGCTGTGCAACCTCAGATCTGGGAGGTGTTGGCCCCCCCAGGAGGCTCTGAAGTCTGGTGTTAAGTCTGAATTCATGTTCAGGTCTTTCCTTAATGCAACTCATTTATTATATCACTCCATGTTCCTATATAGGACAAATTCTGCAGGGACACTTTCATGGTTTGAGATGCACTGTCCACATTTTCTTCAAGTATTGTCAGTTTGAAATAGAGCACTGAAAAGATCAGTACTGCAATTTTAAGAATAAATCTGTCTCTGTACCAAATATGGCTGTCTTTGACACCCAAGCATGAAAAAATCGGCTTGGCTCCTTGAAAAGGCACTTAGATGCTTTCTGAGAATGGCCAAGTGTACATCTTTTCTGTCTTACTTTCGATTGAGCACAAACTTGTCAAAGTGACTGTTTTAACAGTTTGTTTGTAAAAAAAAATAGATTCAAACTTTAGATTTAAGAGGCCCAGTCAAACACACAGAAGTGTACAAGATGATTGAAACATTGCATATTGTTGCTGTTGGGCACAACCTCCTATCTCTTTATTATGATTTTCTTTTTTGTTTTTAAATCGGTGCTATCTGTTATCAGGACAGTACAGTATTGATTCATACAAAGTCATAGAACATCTTCTTTTTTTTCCCTGGAAAGAAGCAACTTTGGAAAAAGGAGGTTTTTGTCTGACACTGATGATACACTCATGTTTGGTATAAAGAAGCAACACATGCTACATGCTTTTTGTAACATTGGGTGAATATTATCAAATGATCTCTTCAAAATGCATCTTTGATATTACAAAAACTACATTCTCTTTGACAACTGACTCCATAGTGGCTCTCTGAGTGGTGTGACCCACCAATCACAGGGTCCCTTCACACAGTAGCTGTTGCTGGGCCACATCCCAAACAGCCAAGTCTTTTCAGTGTATATGTGAAATCGTTAGCCTTATAATTCTGCCTTAACATACAGTAGCTGAAAGTTGTGCTTTGTGTGTCGGTAAGTGTTGCTCAAAAGAAAAGTTTTGGCATGTTTGCCAAGTCACTAGTACATTGTAAAAAAAGCATATTTTCCATATGAGTGCTCACGACAACTACGGCACGTCATCTCACTTAAAATCACAAATACTTTAAGACTTTCAGTGGTACTATTGGCTGCTATATATGGGCATCCATACCCTACTCCCTTACCTCAGGGGGCTAGTTACTGAGATAATTTTTTGTCAAGTTGAAATGTTATTCAACAGTATACAGTGACTTGCAAATCCATCTATCCGTCCATCTCCTTCCACTTATCCATGATCGGGCAGCAGCCTAAGCAGGGAAGCCAAAACTTCCCCCTCCCCAACCACTTCATCCAGCTAATCCTGGGAGAGCCCAAGGCATTCCCAGGCCAGCTGGGAGGCATAGTCCCTCCATCGTGTCCTGGGTCTTCTTCGAGGGCTTCTACCAATGGGACGAGCCCTGAAAACCTCACCAGTGAGGCGTCATCGTGATTAGATGCTCGAGCCACCTCATCTGGTTCCTCTCAACTCGGAAGAGCAGTGGCTCTTCTCCGAGCCCCTCCTGGAGGACTAAGCTTCTCACTCTGGCTCAAGGGAGAGGCTGGACACCCTGAAACTCATTTTGGCTGCTTGTTCTTCTGGTCCTTACTCACAACTCCTGACCATAGGCGAGAGAAAGCTGAAACCATTGATATTTCTCTCAGTTGTAGTCTTTGAGTCATGCTTTGTCTGGCCCCTCCTTGGGGACCTTTTTGCCTTGAGTGACCCCACCAGAGGCATAAAGCCCCTGGCAATATAGCTCCTGGGATCACAAGGACAACCCAGCCACTGCAATAAGGTGGTGGCTCAGGGAAGGGGATTTTGCAAATCCTTTCAAACGAATACACTGTAAAGTCAAGACAGTAGATGTTCATACTGATCATCTTCATCATTTCTTTTCAAATATGTACTAATTTAGAAGTTAATTCCTGCAACACAACCCATAACAGCTGTAATGGGGCAGGTTAGGTTCCAGATTGAACGCACAGACTATAAAAACCCCTCCTACTGACCAGTGAGCTCTCTCGGCAAGCTCCTCTGCAGGAGTAAAATGGGGGATGACTCTCATTGCCGTAACAAGATCTTCAATGCCAACACTTCTGTTCCATGACAATATTTTATTGTCCATCTTAAAATTGTGACAGGAATTCATGTAGGGCTCATGTGGCTTACATATCACACAAAAAATGTAAACAAGATAGGAATGAACAAATGAATGAATTCATCTTGGAAATGAATTAGACATGTCTGGTACATGTTACAGTGAAAGTGTAGGTTGAACAAGGTTGCGCGCTATACTTATGCATTGAGACTGTCAGCAATTTTCTGCCAGCACTCCTTCCGTGCTTTTGCAGCGGCGATGGTGTTGCTTTTGACGTTTATTACATGTTTTAATTCTTCATATTTTGTCATGATCGCCTCCTGCTGCTCGTGCGTGAAGTATGCGGTCCTTCACTCTCCGGCCTGCTCTGACGCTCCAGACTGGTTCATGTTCGCGATTGGTCAGACGCGGCGGGCTCCGCCTTATATGCGTGCACGCGCTCGTTGCAAAGCTGGATCCACTCATGAGGTTGATAACCAGCGTTGTCAAACCGTTTAGCGAGACCGCCGGCTACCACGCTCAGTTCAGCGAGGTAGCTCCAAGGCTATCTCGCTAGGCTGAACATGCTTCGTAGAATAGGCCCCTGGTTCTTTGCCAGATTGTTGTTGTAGCTTGTATCATCACTGTACAGCATTACTCATGCGTCCCTCTGTGTTTTTGGTAGCGTTAATTTATTTTTGACCTTCTTTTTTGTATGTTGATTCTGTCTGATTAACTGTTTTTGAGATCTTGGACTGTGTCATTTTTATCACAGCATTCTCAGTACTATGTTTCCCCTGTCCCAATATTTTTGGAACACATTCATCTTTTACAGAATGTCCCAACTTCATTTGAACAGGGGTTTGTACTCGTACCATAGGCCTAGAGCAACCCCTCTTCAAACAACCTGAACCATTCCTTTGTGTCATCACTTCAGGACATTTTTCCAACTTAATTCTTGCCCTCTAGCACCACCAAAGGCTTTATGAAATCCTTTTTTGAATGAATTCGACATACCTTCCAACACCTTCAAGAAGACATAAATGTGTAGTATCAGTGGATGTGTGCTTTAAAACTCAGAACTGACATGCAGTTAGAGGTGAATGAATAACTTGAATGGGTGAAAGAGTGCATGCTGATAAACAGAGAAAAAGGATGTAGAAACAACATACTTGTGGGGGGAGAGTGGATGCTGCAGACACAGTTGATAACCCAGAGTGTGAACTCTCCACACTAAAATATTTACTTCCCCGTGGAGAGCTTGATAAGGAAGGAAGAGTCTGCTTAAAATCCTACTCCAGCTCCACTCCTCATATCTGCCCCACCATCACAGAAAATCTGTTTTTCCATTCAAAAAGTAAGCACTCCGTAGTTTACATCACACGGCTGGATTAGGCCAAGCTGTGCATGCGTGACTCTACCAGCAGCTTTATCCGGGCACCTGCCAAATATTTTATCGCAGTTGATTGTAAAAATGTATGTTGGTCTTTGCTCTTTTATCTTCCTGGAACATCCCTGAGCCCACCAGCAGCCAAACTCTACACAGAGACTTGTTTCTGATGGAACCAAACAGTGATGCTGCAAAGACTTTCCATCAGATACATTAACAAAATAAGATCCACAGAAGTACTCAATATTGACCAGAATCCTGCAGGGCTCTGTTTCAGTTAAAGCAACCTAATGATGATACAATGGACGGTACAAGAACAGAAAAAAGTATGCAATAATGATGAGATTTGTCTCTGCAGTCATGCATTATTACTTTCAAGGAAGACTAAGAACCCACAGACATGTTAGAAATATTCACATTGTGCTGTTAAAAATAAAATAAAGAAGAACTGAGAGAGGGACCACACTCATGTTTCTTTTCTTTTTGAATCAGGAATAACTGGGATTTCTTCCAGTGCAGCTTCTTCTGTGAATAGACAGACTGCAACATGGTCAACAAAAAAGACTCAACGTGGAACTAAAGCCTTGATCAATGTAAGTGAACCATAAACTTTAAATATTTATTCAAGAGAAGACATAGTAATTAAGAAGGGTTTTATTATATCACAATCTGTTCAACTGATCATACCCAGAGGTTGTGGGTTTGATCTGGTCTGGCATTAACAGTTTCTATCCATGAGATGTCAAGGCATATGTTTACAACATGATCCAAACCAAGGCTGGCCAGTAAGAGCTGGTTATCCAACATGGCTTGGGTTTGAATATTGAGAATCCCATTTCACAGTCCATTCCTGTAGCGCTGTAGCAAAACCTTGGACACCATTACTAAAATATATTCACATTGACTCTGCAGCAGCATGATACATGTAAACTCCACATCCACACACACAGTCTAAAATCACACATACAGGATTGAGCTCCCTGTTTGGCCCTGTTGGTTTCATTATTCCCACTAAAATATCCCTGTAACCACACTCTAAAATCTAACAAGTTGGCCTTACATAAAACATTTTTGGAAACTGATGGCCTTAAAATAGGTACGTAAATCAGATTAACAGTTGGGGTGCTGGTTTGGCGGAGTGGTTAGCAACCAGGCATGTCCCATGTGCTTGCTTCTGCCGGTCCAGGATCAAATCTCGCCTGTGACCAGTTTGTAAACTGTCTTCCACCACTCTCTCTCCCCCTTTCTCAAGCCTATCCACTGTCTCTCTCCTATCAATAAAGCCCCCCCAAAAAATGCCCAGAATGTTAAAAAAAAAGATTAACAGTCTTTGACTGCATTTACTTTATGTTTACTTGTTTTGTGTACTTGGAACCCTGTTGTATGTACTTAATTTAATTAAAATATTTTACCTTGGTTAAAGAATGATATTTCAACAGTCTATGTTAGGTATCCACCTGCATCAACTCACACATTCACACCCTTTCATACACCACTGATGTAGCAGTGAGAGCAACATGGGGTTAAGTGTCTTACCCAAGAACTTGTCGCCATTTGTTGATCAGACCTGGACTCGAACCGGCAAAATCCCAGTTACCAACCAAGCACACTATTCAGCTGCACCACCATTGCCACATATAAAAGTAAGCACAACAAAGGATGATTACACACAAGAACCAAGTCTTTATTTTTTACCACACCAAATCCAAAAGCCAGTCAAAACATTGTTGAAAGAATGGAGTCTATCAGTTTGTCGTGGACTCAGGACTGAGGACAAGACATGAAAAAAAGTTGTTTCACTTCTGTTGTGGTGTAATGTCCATGTGTTGTAGCTTAATGCAGATGTGTTAAATAACTCACCTTGAGACTAAGAGAAATTTTGCATCCTCCAGCATTGAAATCAATCTACAGAATACTCTCTCACTTGGCTTTACTATGCATGTTGAATGCTGAACTCAGCTCAAGCTTACTCATATTGATTGAGTTGAATCAAAAGGTTATTAAGATTTAAGTAAAGTGCACAAATGTAATTTATGTAAGAATAGTTATTACATTTTAGAGTCCATCTCTTAAGCTGACACAAAGGGGGGATCATTTGTTTCCACATTACACCTGCAGAAGTGGATTCAAAGGGGTTTGTATACATATTAACTTCTGCAGGAAGGTTTATTACTCTAATGTCAGTTACTCTAACAGGTCTGTTACACGCAACTGACACTTTTTGTTGTTGGGACATTCAAGCCAAAAATGTACAGGCAAAAAAACTACTGTGAAATCCTTTGTTCTCCATTGTTCTAGATAAATCTGTTACGTAATGCCCAAATGACAAATTTTAGGATTTCAACTTTTTAAAAGACAGAATTAATACATGTTATCTATTGCTTTACTTAAACCCCCCCCCCCCCACACACAAAAAATAGATATTTTTAGTACAGTGAACAGTCATGAGATGGGGCAATGATGGCAATTGCAGCCTTGGATATGTCAAATGTATAGGTTAGAAAATGAAGTTTATAACTGATGAAAAGCAGCAAGATGTTAAGAGAAACACTCTAAAGCTTGTGGGTTCTTTTTACTTCACAATATCATCAACAACATATTTGAATGCAGCAAGTTCAGGGAGTCATGACCTCACTCAAGTTTATTTATCTGTCTAACCTCAAAAATACATGAAACACATCCCTAAAAGTTGACCTCAAAATTCAATTTAAAGAAAGGGGTAAAATCATGAAAAATACCGTTGACTATTTGGTAGTTTTATGCAAAGCTGAAGTGGTTCGAGAGATTTCTGCTGAGAAATGATGATTGTATAGTAGTTCTTTTGTGTGTATTTTTGGCCCCAGGGTCCATAAGGTATTAAATTAGAGGGATACAATAAAGTCAAATCTCACGTGAGGCACAGTGATGATCTCAGTGCATCCTGTGAACAAACAATTTTGCCTCTGTTGACTTTGTACAATGTCTTGTGCAAGTTTGGGTTCATAAAATATAATCAGACTCAGTGACAGTCTCGAGTTACATCCATGGATGTATTATAAGAACTGTATAGCGTGGCTCCGCCTTCCACCATGTAATGGATTTGAAGCCAGAATATCCCCCGTCAGGGTGCCGCCATTGTGCAGCCAGTAGAGAATTTGGGCAATAATCCGGACGCAGCTGTCGTAAACAGTCGCAACACTCCGCAGCATACACCGTACACAATCATTGCGAAGCTGACGTAAACCGCGGTAATTTTTAGTCTAATAACTTATAAAAAAGAAACTTTTCAGAAAAAAGAGGACTTGGAAAACACACAGCCCAATAATACTTTCATATCACCACAGCATACAGATGGGAGAAATATTTCTACGAGGTGTATTAATTTTTTGAAGTTTCACTAGGGCCCGTCCAGATGAATGGGGGAGACGGAAATTCGACCTATACTGCAGCCAGTCACCAGGGGAAGCAGTTTTCGTGGAGGCTTCAATTTGAGCCCAGCGACATGACGTCCATGTTTTTTACAGTCTATGGTTACATCAGCAATAACAAAACAGATCAAGCCATTCTTCCTATCACTGGTCTTGGTTGTTTTTGTGGTTCATAAAGAGACATTGTTATGAATTTTGATTATTTTCATGAGCAGTGAAAAACTCCTTGCATGAGTGTTAAGCGGTTCAAATGAAATAATCACTTTGGCAGTGGCAGGGGTTTTACTGCTTGGGTGAATAAAAACTTGAGGATTATAATGATGATGATTATAACTAATACTCTAAGTTGTAAAAGGAGCAGTTATTTTACTTTTTGGGATTCATAATGGGTTATACCAACTTATTGCTGTACTGCATCAAATCAATGATTTCCTGCCATCATAACACTTTTTTCTCCTTTATTATTTCCTCCAGGATTTAACTCCAAGTTTCTTTTTGTTGAGTAAAGTTTTAAGCTCTTTGTATTGTAGTCTCATGAAAGTCTTTGTATCAAATTCTGTCTGAATAGATTTGAGCTTTAGGGCTTTGTCAGGATTTTACTCACCAACCAAAACATGAATATTCAGCTTTGACTGCTTAAAGAATTAGTTTGAGAGGTTCATGTAAGCTTCAGATTTGACCAAGTTTAATGATTAACAGGTCTATCAATGTAAGAAACACAGATCAAGAAAGGTAAGGATCACAAAATCATACTTTTATGACTTATTGGCATACTTGGTTATGCAATTACTCCAGCAGCTCTTAATCATATGCTGAGCTGTAATGTTGGGGATTAGCCTTGGCCTATTTTCCTCCTCGCACAACACCACAGAGGCTCTCCTTCTCCTGCATACATCTCCTTTTCCCGTCCTCATCCTGTTCCCTCTTTGCAGTTTATTACGGTATCTTAACCCTCGATGATCTTGCAGGAGCCTGGCACATATGATAATTTAGTCTTGTGTGCGCTGGAGCAGATTTAGAGCTAAGTAAGCCCTGAACAGGAGCTAAATCTGTAGGTGTTTTACTATTCGTGTGCGCCCTCTTTCTCAGCATTTTTTCTCCCTTGAACATCAAGTATTTTAAATATTATGAAAGCTGACAACCACTAGGTTTATTACAAAAATGACATCTGCTATGGTATAAATAGGTTATTTTCACACCAAAATCTTTCCTCGGTTCAGGGTGGAAATGCAAAATTGAATGATTTTTCTGTTGGTTTGTTTTGTTTTTACAGTGCATCTCGAGGCATAAGCCTTTCACATATTATGTAATCCTGTCTTTCACCACCAGTTGGGGCTGTAGTTTCAATTGTTGCCCTGCTGTCTGGTCCATTGTTGCATTGTGAGCTGGGAATATACCATCTTTGATTAGTGACACGGTTTGATGATGCAACCTAAATGGACTTCATTTAGGCTGCATCAGGTGGCACTTGCGTGTGTACCGGAGTGATGGGTTGTCATATTCCACCACAATTTGTAGATGTTTATCTGAAGAGAGGATCAAGGGCTGGTGGTACTTGCAATGCTAACGTTAGCCCCATTCTGCTTTATATTGTCCATTAACACTACATTAGCTTTTCTGTAGTAAGTTTTGTCCAAATCCAAGCCTCTGTTCACTCCCTTATCATCCACTTGCTGTTTGTGACCTTTGTTTGGAGTGAATTACTTTCCCACCCACTGCGAACTGAATTGTGGTCCTTCTAGAAGTGAACCAACACCTTTTTTATTTTGGCGGACTAAAAATCAGTTCTACAGTCTGCACCAGAGTCTGTATTGGCTTTTACTCCATCCTGGAAAAAAAAAAAAAAACTACTAAAAAAGCAAACCAGAGTTTGTTTGGTCCAGACCAAATGTGTTAGGTGTAAAACAGCCTCTGACTAGTACTTAAAGTTCAGCTGGTGTTTGCTTCATTTTTCTAAGTCAAAGAAGTCCTCACTTTGTACAGTTCAGTTGGACATTTCAGAGCTTTAATGTTTTGTACAACATTTTTCGAAGCATTATTAAACTTTGGGGTCTACACTCAAACCACAGAATTCCTTTGCAGACTCATTTTACATGCAAAATTTGATGCCTGATGAGATTATATCATAAAGCTCCTAGCCTACCAGGCAGTGTGTCCTGGGTGAAGAATATTTCACATATCGGATTTCACATTGTATTGTGCTGTATTGCACACACCCTGTCAACACTGCATGTGTAAAAAATGTTATTCCGTGCCCTATATTTATCCTTGTGATCATAACGTCCAGTGCTTTTACTGTACAGCTAGAGAGAAAGGACATGAAGTGTGAAGGGTGGGCTCAAAGGCTCATCCTCAAAGTTCATGCTTCCTGTTCATGTTATTCATGTTTTAATAACTTTCTGACTTGAATATTGTGATGTTCAGTGCTCAGGATTTAGTAAGAGTAACATTCAAATTTCCCATTTTGGATCTTTTAACATTTTACACACCAGACTGGAGTCTGGAAGGAACTTTTTGTTTGTTTGTTTCAGAATCCATACTGGGGACTAAAGGGGATTGTTTGTTTTTTCCCCCTTGTCTGCATTATCTTTTCTGCTGAGCACTGTGTCTGGTGACAGCGTTGAAAAGTTCAATGCATTTTTTTTCTAGCAGTCACAGATATGTAAATATGATTCAGTGCTATAGTGACCATCACCAGCCCTCCCTGTAGGCTACCCCATCAAATTAAACTTTATTTAACCCCTGATGTGAGCTTGATGTGTGAGCGATATATAGCCAGCTACAAAACTACGATACTAAGTTTTCCAAGAAATGCTTGTCATCTCACATCAAAAACTACCTCTACGTAACTAGAAAGAGATACATTACCTCATGGCTTTGCATCCTGTAAGTTGTTGAAAAAAGAAGTTGTAAAGCAATGCAGAGTTCTGAGGAAGGTCCGAGCTGCATTTTTATTAGCGTCACAACAAACACACGCTTTAGTTTGGGTCATATCTTTTGGTGTGTTCCAGTTGTAGTCAGACGTAGGAATTCCTGGGTAAAGAGTAGGAAACTGCAACTGGAACATCCCCGAAGTTGGAATTTCCTACTGGGACCTCGGTGAAACCTCATCACCCCCGAGTTGACAATCGAAGATGGATGCCCCCAGTGTGAACAGTTATTTAGCTCCTGTAATAATCAATTTATTTGCACTTCTGACTGGGGTGTGTCTCTCAAGTTCAGCTGTATAAATAGTATTGTTAGACTTATACTTACAAAAGTGCTGCCATAGTGATAATCACATTCTTCATGTGATATTTGTGAACAACAACGCAGGGCGTGCTAACAGCAGCTAGCAATAGCCTGGTAGATTGGCATGTTTTTTTCCGACTTCAACTGGAACACCGATAAGTCGGAGATGATGTCACTCCCAGTTCCGAGGTTACTGGAACTCAGCATTACGTAAGTCGCTGCGCGTGCTCATGGGTAGCAGAGTCTTAATGTCGCCGGTCACAGATTCTCCTTATAGCGCCTTTAAAAACAGCAACAATCGGGAAATTTTAAAAAAATAGAGGAGGAAATCCTCTATTTTTAAAAATAGCTGCCTGCATGCGGGGTGTATGTAACATTAGAATGAGTTGCTACAAGCTTACAGTATAAACCAGGTAGGTCACATTTAGCAGATACATATTCCTTATTGTTTTATAATTTAGAAAATGAAAACACTGGTTCACTATTTAATTGATACAACTTGAGGTGGATGGAGCTTGTCATCCTTTCCTTTCCTTATTCTTGTTTTGATAGTGCTTTTTATTTTTCTTCCTCTGTCATTTTGACCATATATTCTATCAATATTAATTTTAGTTATTTTCCACATGATCCTTGCCCCCTCTTCCTTCTTCCTCAGTCTGTGATGGTGTGTTGTGTCTTTATTTACCAAGCAATGAAGCTCTCAGTCATCATTGCATCAAGTTGATTGGCCTATCTTCTTCACACAGGGTCTTTTTTCATTGGTACACTTAATCTACACCGACATTTTAGATCTGTCTCCTTGTTATTTTTCAGCTCTCGTAGCACCAGAGCACTCGGTGAAAACACTTCCTCCAGTAATTGTTTTTGCTATCAGTGCCTAACAACCAAATTGAATTAGGGAAACAGCCTCTGTGTAGTGTGCTCCCTCTGTTTTTTTATTTTTTTTTGGACAGCTGTTGTGACAGTCACTTTTTGTAGGGTTGTCTTTTGCAAATTTTGGTTGATGAATATCCTCCTGTGCAGAAACCTTCAGCAATATCTTCAGTAATAGGAGCTTTTTAAGTGGGGTCTTTTGAAATGTCACTGTGAGAGGCCCAGGTATGAGAGATAAAAATGAATTTCACCTCACAAGGACAGCTGAGTAGAGCAGAGCCATCTTTTATGTTAAAATGAAGTACTAGGCTGTTCCATGAAATGACAAACCAAAATGCCTTGCCCTGCATAACAGGGTTACATCAATACTGAGGGCCGATCAGCTGGCGATGGTTGAATTCAGAGATGTTACTCTCCTCCGACCAGTGGGAGACCATAAAGTGCTGACACTCAAAACAACAGCATTAGCTTTAAATTTCTGAAATTTGCAATGACAGTGGGAAGGAGCTTTTAGTGAGACCCCATCTGACAAAACTTATAGGCAAAACACTGCTTACATAAATCTTTTTAGAAAACTGCATGATTTGTGATACATGTAGAAAAATGAATATAAAAGAAAGAAGGAAAAACATGCAAGACAAGCATTATAATTTTGGCATATCTTTTTGCTGTCTAGATGAAATCAGCACAACGTTAGGCACAGCTTCAAAGAGGATGGATCATATGCCTTGAAAATATGTCTTACCATACTTACACAAATGGCACACATCTGTTTCAAAGCAGGGTTAAAGTCTTTTGTAGAAATTAATGAGTCAGAATTTCAGCAGCTGAATAAAGACATAAGTGAAATCCTCATCTTTGGCTCAAAAGTGAAAAAAATTTAAGTCAGTGCACATATTGACAAGCCAGCCACACTGAAATGGTTACAAAATTAACTGATTTTCACCTTAAAATCAACAATCAAATAATTTCTGTGAAAATAAGACTCAGAGAAGAGTTTAGTAGTAATTATGTGATAAATCAATAGACCTCCTTGCTGCATGACACCCTTTGAATTATTGTGTTTTTGCATGTTTCTAGGTGTGTTACATACAAGGAGAACATAATTCAGGCTCTCAGCACTTAAAATAACCTTTATATTATAAAAGAAGAAAATGCACTTATATTAAGCTACTTGAAACACAATGATATTAGGCGAGGGAAGCTAAAACAAATTCATTTCTTCTTTCTTTTCTTCATTCTTCTTATATATATATATATATATATATATATATATATACATATACATATATATATTATATGTACATACACACATACATACACAAAATTAGGTGAAACGCCCAGCGCAGGGTGGCGCGCACAGTGGCGCACTATTGTGCACAGAAAATTTGACAATTTGGTAGACCGTCTGCAGCGACATGGATGTGACGGCGCACCAGAGGGAGGTGCCGACAGATTCAGGTTCGCGCAGTGACAGTTTCTTGCCAAAAACCTGCGTGGAAGGTGCGCTGAAAGCTCGCCAGCTTCAGCCTGGTCTAACAGGCGAAGAAAGAAGACAACACTTGGCTGTATTAAAACTCACTCACGCCTTCTCTCCTCCCCTTCTGGCACCTGCGTGGAGGGGTAGGGATGGAGGCGTGGATGCGCCTCGATGTGCCTCTCTTCACACTGCAAGAAACTTGCAAAGTGCGCCGGACACACCCTGGTCTACGAAATTAGAGCCTGACAAGTTCAGGAGTTTCGCAGCCTAAAAACAATAATCTACAAAAAAATGGTGGAGATTTATTGACAAAGTAGTCCTGAACAGCTAAGTTAGACCTGAACTGTAGGACTTTCTTAAGTATCTTTATAGCTTTTGGACTAATTAAGCAAATGATCATGTCCACACTGTTAGATATTTTCATGCTAGGCAAGTCAAGGCAAGTTTATTTGTGGAGCACAATTCATATACAAGATATTTCAAAGTGCCTTAAGGAACAAGAAAAATGTATTAAAATAACAATACAAAATGAAAACAACAATAATCATTGTAAAATGAATTTTAAAGAGAAGAGTTCAAATAAGATCCTTTCAGTCATATGCACAGTTAAATAGATCTATTTCTGTATCTTATATGATTCTTTCTCTTCTCCTACCTCACACTACAACAATTATTGAAGCATGTGGATAAAGATGTTTTGACTTATGATTGCTGTTTCTTTTCATAGTCCATAGTCCATTTATTGTTTTTTTTATTGCATTTAAGTGTTATAAATATTTGTGTATTTGTATGTATTGCTGTTGTTATTTTAAGTAACTTGTTAACTCTACTGTTGCCCATCTTGGCCAGGGCATTCTTGAAAAGAGATTTGTAATCGCATTGACTTTCTTTTCCTGGTTAAATGAAGGTATAATAAAAAATATATATAATAATATAAAACCATATGTAAACCAAATTCAATGTTTTCTTCTTCCTTTTATATCAGATATGTATGCATGTGTCACCAGTGGTTACCATGGAAACTTGGCTCTTAGCTCAACTTAAACTTCCTCTTCACCTTCCTCTGGGGAAATTTATCTTACTGCCTCAGATATAAAAAATACGAGGGACACTGGCAGAGACAGACAAGCAACAATAAGATTACATGGAGAGACAAGACACCCTGAGTATGTTAAACCATCATTAGCTGAGCGTAATTACAGGGAAGTTATTTTTCACTGGCTTTGTCTTAATGACAGCTTCTCAAAAGGAAGAAAGGATGAGTTTTTTTAAAACTGAAAAATTTATATTTGTCCTACTGCTGGAGTGGTTTTTAGACTTTTAGAGGAGTCCATAAGCACATACACTTACAAAATGGCTATTTGATGAATATGATAGTGTGTTTTCAGGCGTAGTCTATTCCACATATCAATGTATCTACAAATCCATGATAAAATCTGAAAAAAAAAGGTATTTAAATAAATAATCAATCAGCAACACAGTATGAAAAAAATAGTTTTTATTTTAATCAAGACAAATAATACAGCAACGCAGAGGAAAGCACTTTTACGTTTACCCTTCTGTTTTTCAGTAATTTATTTCCTGAAAACAAGGGGTTTATACATCTTTTGGACTTGAATGTTATCTTTACTCAGTTTAACGCTATCTTCAATATTATTCCACATAAACCACCCCACAATGTGAATTGCACATACTTCTTTTTCATGTTTAGCGTCCCTTTAATAACCCCCTTTTCTGTCTGTGAATAGTTTCTTTATGTTGCCTGGGAGTAAATAATTTCTTGCTTTGCTAATTTGTGTTGTTTTGATTTCATCGGATCTGTAAACTTCAATATACAACCTCAAAACCAGTGAAGTTGGCACGTTGTGTAAATCGTAAATAAAAACAGAATACAATGATTTGCAAATCCCTTTCAACTTATATTCAATTGAATACACAGCAAAGACAAGATATTTAATGTTCGAACTGGGAAACTTTTTTTTCTTTTGCAAATAATCATCAACTTAGAATTTAATGGCAGCAACACGTTGCAAAAAAGTTGGCACAGGGGCATTTTTACCACTGTGTTACATCGTCTTTCCTTTTAACAACACTCAGTAAACGTTTGGGAACTGAGGAGACCAATTTTTGAAGCTTTTCGGGTGGAATTCTTTCCCATTCTTGCTTGATGTACAGCTTAAGTTGTTCAACAGACCAGGGTCTCCGTTGTTGCATTTTACTTTTTATAATGTGCCACACATTTTCAATGGGGGACAGGTCTGGACTACGGGCAGGCCAGTCTAGTACCTGCACTCTTCTACTACGAAGCCACGCTGTTGTAACACGTGCAGAATGTGGCTTGGCATTGTCTTTCTGAAATAAGCAGGGGCATCCATGAAAAAGACGTTGCTTGGATGGCAACATATGTTGCTCCAAAACCTGTATGTACCTTTCAGCATTAATGGTGCCTTCACAGATGCGTAAGTTACCCATGCCTTGGGCACTAATACATGCCCAAACCATCACAGATGATGGCTTTTGAACTTTGTGCCTATAACAGTCCGGATGGTTCTTTTCCTCTTTGGTCCGGAGGACACGACCACAGTTTCCAAAAACAATTTGAAATGTGGACTCATCAGACCACAGAACACTTTTCCACTTTGCATCACTCCATCTTAGATGAGCTCGGGCCCAGCGAAGCCGGCGGCGTTTCTGGGTGTTGTTGATAAATGGCTTTGGCTTTGCATAGTAGAGTTTTAACTTGCATTTACAGATGTAGACAGACTGTAGTTACTGACAGTGGTTTTCTGAAGTGTTCCTGAGCCCATGTGGTGATATCCTTCACACAGTGATGCCGGTTTTTGATGCAGTACCGCCTGAGGGATCGAAGGTCACGGGCATTCAATGTTGGTTTTGGGCCTTGCCGCTTACGTGCAGTAATTTCTCCAGATTCTCTGAACCTTTTGATGATATTATGGACCGTAGATGATGAAATCCCTAAATTCCTTGCAATAGCTCGTTGAGAAATGTTTTTCTTAAACTGTTGGACAATTTGCTCACGCATTTGTTCACAAAGTGGTGACCCTCGCCCCATTCTTGTTTGTGAATGACTGAGCATTTCAGGGAAGCTGCTTTTACACCGAATCATGGCACCCACCTGTTCCCAATTAGCCTGTTCACCTGTGGGATGTTCCAAATAAGTGTTTGATGAGCATTCCTCAACTTTCTCAGTCTTTTTGGCCACTTGAGCCAGCTTTTTTGAAACATGTTGCAGGCATCAAATTCCAAATGAGCTAATATCTGCAAAAAATAACAAAGTTTAGCAGTTCAAACATTAAGTATCTTGTCTTTGCTGTGTATTCAATGGAATATAGGTTGAAAGGGATTTGCAAATCATGGTATTCTGTTTTTATTTACGATTTACACAACGTGCCAACTTCACTGGTTTTGGGTTGTATGTCATATCCTTATAACTTTTTTTTGAAGATGCTTGATAACTCAATAACAACAACAACAACAACAATAATAACTCAATAACAACAACAACAACAACAATAATAACAATAACAACAATAATAATAATAATAACAATATCTGGAATTTGTATAGTGCCTTTCAAGAAACCCAGGGATGCTTTACAGGGACACTTAAATATGGATAAACTGTGTGTGTGTGTGTGTGGGGGGGGGGTTGTACATGAGTGTGAGGACTGGTTTAATGAAGATTGTATGCTGTGGTGAACAGGTGGGGCTTCAGATGATTTTTGAAAATATCCAGAGATGGAGCTCTATGGATGTCAGCAGGAAGAGTGTTCCAGAGGGTGGAAGCTGCAACATTGAAGGCTCTGTCTCCATTGGTTCAGAGTTTGGTTTTGGGTGTGGAAAGCAGACCAGTGTCTGAAGATCAATGGCTGTGGGATGGTGTGTACAGATGGAGGATACCAGAAAAGGTACAGAGGAGCCAGGACATGGGGGGATTTATATGTGAGAAGGAGGATTTTGTAGCTGATGTGGGACTTGATGGGGAGCCAGTGGAGGTGGATGAGGGTCGGAGTGATGTGTTGCCAGGGTCTAGTGTGGGTGAGGACTCTAGCTGCAGAGTTCTGCATGCACTGAAGCCCCTCCAGAGTTTTGCTGGGTACTCCAGTCAGGACTTTGTTGCAATAGTCCAGTAAGTAGGTTATAATGGCTTAACACCTTCCCAAAACAGTGAGGACTTGGGATTGATAGAAGATTTGTTTTTGTAAAATGGAAACCCAGCAGCATCTAAGCTTTGTCATTTATGGTTTGCTTTCACAGAGGTGATGCCGGATGTTCCCCTTGAATCTGAATGTATCTATGTGACAGACCTGTAAAGAATGTGAATGACAGAAAGACCATCCAGTCATTCTTCAGATATGTTTTTGAAAACATTTGCCTTATCCAACCAACCATTTCCCAGTTGGACAGATGAAATTTATCCTGTACATTAAACTGTCATTTTACGTTATCGATAAAGGTGGCCTTTTGTAGCTTGTCACATTTAGGGCACCAATGACGCTCGAAGAACCAGAATTTGTTTGACAATTTCTTGATGATTTTCAGAATTAATCTAGCTACACACCGCATTTCCAATGAATTTGTGCAAAACATGACTAAGAAGAGAATAAAACAATCTTTTTTTCAAAACATCCAATTAAAAAACACAGGTGGCAGGTTATGAAGCGCAAAATACAATCACTAAGATGCCAGAGCATTGAGCAGCGGGAGTTTTACATCAAGCAAGAATGGGAGAGAATTCCAGTGACAGTTCAAGGAATTAGAGCCTTCAGTTCCCAGATGCTTTTTGAGAGTTGTTTAAAGGAAAGCTGATGTAACACAGTGGTAAACATGATCCTATTGTTGGTTTTTTTTAACCTGTTGCACACATCAAATTCAAAATAAGTGAGTATCTGCCAAAAGCAAGGTTTTTCAGTTTGAATATTATCTTGACTTTGTAGTGGACTCAAATGGATTTATGTTTAAATGTTTGCAAATCACTGTACTCTGTTTTATTTACAATTTATGCAATGTCCATGCTTCATTGGATTTGGAGTTCATATGTTTGAAATGGAAAGTTTGATTGCTGGTTTCTATTCGATCCTTCTTTCCTGGCAAAACTTTCTCCATGACAGAATGTAATCTTTACATATTTTTCTTCTCTGACACATAATCCCTGCTTGTGTTTTGCTCTCAGCGTGGCTGCTCATTAGCTGTAGCTTTTACCGTGCTCTGTCAGTCGCTCCAGACTGTGCTGTTAAATATCACAGTCTTACATAAGGCTGTCATATGATCTAAGGTAATTATTATCGGGACAATGTGAGCAATTCTTTAAGCAGCTTGGACTTGCAGGAGAAAGTGTTGCAGGCGAATAGCAGGTTGATTGACTCCCTGTTTATACATGAATACAACTCATCATGCATGCAGACAATATGGAGCCTCTTTCCTTCTGCAGGGACAAAGGGCACTAAGAAGCCTTCACTTTAACAGCTAATACCTCATAACAAAGCGTGCCCAGACTATTTGTTAGAGGCAGTGTCCAGATTGACCTTGGCCATGTCTGGGACATTTGAT
Source organism: Scarus forsteni (assembly GCA_036419115.1). Lineage (NCBI taxonomy): Eukaryota > Metazoa > Chordata > Actinopteri > Labriformes > Labridae > Scarus > Scarus forsteni. The sequence goes on along the minus strand of JAZDUH010000130.1, from coordinate 23,697,674 downwards.
ACAGGAGGGGAGCACTGACAGTGAATGTAAATCATGCAGCCCTTTAGCTGATTAGAGTGCCGAATGCAGTCAAACTGGACAAAATATGGAGGACCACCCATGAGTCCGAGGGTACAAAAAGTGCCACAAATAATGAACATCCAGATGAGAAGCAGCCTCGGGAGAGAATGACAGATTTATGCTCTGGTTTTAAACACACCATGCGTCCTTCGAGATGAGAGAGCACGCACTCACAGAGACTTGAAATCAGGACCAACCTGACAAACCCAGACTGCAGCTGGGAATACCAAATGGTAGAAAAGAGGGGCTTTTATCAGTCTGCGGGAATGTGAGGGAGTAAATGACAGGCGCTGGAGTGTTTTTGTACTGCATGTGTGTACCCATCTCTAAAATACTTCCTCATACATAAAGGCCCGCGGGAAATTAGAGTGATGAGAGGAGCTCCGAGTTGGCTTTTTGCAGAGTAAGCTGATGGGAGATGTAGCGTGAAGACTTGCATGAGGAGGGGGCTGCACTGAAGCAGTTATTTAGTCTACTTCTCCACTGTGAAATCTAATTCTCCGAACAATAATGAGCCAGCATTCGTGATCAATTGTACAGATTTGAACTGATACGTGTATTGCTGCTGCTGCTTCTGTGTTAGAGAGGGAGCTAAATGAGAAACAGACCTAAAAGTGTGAAAAAGCTCTTTAACCATGACCAAGGAGGTCTGTGTTGAAATGAAGAATAGCTTACACCTCATATTTATTTCCCCTGAAGCCAGCTCTGTGGAGTCATATTTCACAATCTCTATTCAAATCAGACGCTTCATTGTCTCCTCTGTTGTGTCTCCAGTCGCTGCACAAAATAAGTTCCAGGAGTAAATCATATCTCACACAAAGGCCTCACTCTGATTTCAGACCTGGGGAAAAAACACTCTCTAACAGCTCTGTGGGAAGTTTATTTCTTCTTTGTGCTGTTTTTTGTGCCATTAAATTTTCAGTGTCGACCATTATTCAGGTGGGTCCCATTGATCAAACACACTTCACAGCTTCGAGTATTCATTATATGGGCAAAGGTAACTGTGTCAGAGAAAATGACTAGTATATGAGTGCTGTTGAGGAGCTTGAAGTCAAACTCTTTAAATTACTTTTGTATCAAGACTTGAATACATACTAACTCTGACCCCAGCCCTCATTGATCTGTTAATAGTTAATTATAAGGCATTGATTTTGGATTTAACACATGCAATAAAATTAAATGACAACCTTCTAAAAAATACTGATACAAATTGTTATTATTATTTATGATAGTTATCACTATTTCTTATAAGACTGTAATTTTTGAAGTGCAACACCCAATTGTTAAACAGATTTGTAGTCCCGAAAAACAAATAGCAATATAAATTTAGAAACCTTTCACCCAGTATCAACCTGAAGCTCTTGAAATACTCTAAAATTATGTCAAGTTCTGAACTTGAAACACGTCCCTATATATGTAGACACTGACGTATAGAAAATAACAGGAGCTGGCATTTATTTGTTGCAGGTAGAAGGGTCTTGATGGGAAAAGAGCCTGTGTTCACAGCTGACATTTTTTCACCTGACATTTTTTCACTTCAATTCAAAATACTTCCCACCAGTGCTTAATTTTGCAATGTTGCTAAAGTTGACTTCTTCTCCCCTTGTTAATATCTGTAAAACCTTCTACAGTTGCTCTGTCTGCTTAATATTTTCTCTTCTGAAAGGAAACAAACAAGAAATCATGTCAAAAATGCACTGTGAATACACCTACCTTAAGCCTACATATACCTTGAGCCCCAATTGACAAGTGGAGTGCCCTTGCTCTACTCTTTATGCTACGGCCACACCGGACGCGAATTGGCAAATTAAGACGTGCCGCGCGTAACGCCTAAGGCTGGACGCTGGACCATTTTGCCAAGCTAAGGGGCGACGCGCGTCACTGCGCAGGCGGAGTAGAGAGCCGAGCCAGTCGGACTCAGTGATGACCCCTGCAGGCAAATCCAGCTGGAAATGAATATTTACAGAACTCACCTTCAAAACCTGTTTCCTCAGAGACTTTCACCCAAACCTGCTCTGTAGAGTACACACGTCGAATCTTCTAGCTCCAGATGATGGCAAACAGCACAGATCAACCTCTCCTCCATCTTTTGGAAGGGTTTGAGCCGGAGCAGGTGGCCGGAGCGTCACAAGTCATCAAATTAATGACGTCAGGGGGGAATGTCATCACTGATTGGGTGCCACAGCACAGCGTCAAGCAAATTTGCGTCAAAGGTTCAATATTTTAAACTCGAGCGAAGAGGCGTTTGGCGCCCCGAACGCTCCATACGTGCCGTGCCAACTGTATCCAATGCACTGCCCGAGGCGAATCTGCATCCAAACACGTCTTTGCATTGACTTTGTATGTAATCCCAACGCGAATCCGCGTCCGGTATGGCCTTAGCATTAGTCTTTTACCTGACCTATTCATTAAGGTAAAAGATTTTCAGAAAACAAAGGGAAATACTTTTAACAGAATGGAAGGATTAGAATACACTTTTTGACTACTTTTTCCTCAGAGATACAGAAAAAATATAGAAACTGTGTGTTTAGTTATTATTTTCTTCATAAGGAGAAAAGTACAAAGTATGACCATAAATTTCAGCACCTGCATTATCCAGGACTGGAGTTGATCCTCCCCAATCAAAAATGTAACATGACATCAATTAATTTAAACTTTACCCAGGTAAAAGTCAAACAACCTCTGTTGACTTTTGTGCCCAACCGCATGGCTTGCAATAACAGAATATACTTTGCTAGCACCTTTTATGGTAGGTAAGATCGTCGTAGCATGGCTGTGCCAAACTATAATGACATCCTCAAAACAGCAACAAAGGAAAGAGAGCGATTGTGCAGCTGGCTTTTAGATTGTGGCTTTATGTCACAGTGAGGAGTTTTTGTTCAGAAATGATTTTAAGTAAAACCAACAACAGCAAACAACAAACTATTTAAAGCATCTATAGTTTGAAAGGACATAAAGCATTGCAGAGGCAAACAACAGGAGGCCTTTCATGTCCAGGATACACATACGTAATTCTGACTATTAGAGAACAGCAGATTCAGGACGGCACCATTTCTCTCTCATGAGTTCCCCCACCAAAGACCAATTCTCATCTTTCCACAAAAAAACACAATTGATCCAAATAAACAACATAGGATTCTTTTTTCATATGATGTTGAAATCACAGTGTCATGAACTCACACACCAATCCAAGAAACAATCCATTCTAAACATGCATTATATTGTCAGCACACTCTACTCGAGTGCCAAGTAAAATATCATAAGGTGATAAAAAGAAGCAACTGAAATATTTGGGATAAAAGCAGGCAACAGATAGGGGTAACACACACTTTTTCCAAATGATTGGTTGGAAAAACTCTGTGACTTGATCAAGGGAAATATTTCTTTAGGTTTTTTAAGATTTTGGAGGTCTTGAACAAATGTAATGGAGTGAAACAACCTATGAAAAATGGCTACTTTTGCCTTAGATAGCAGCTATTGTCTTAAGATCTTAAAATATAGAAAAATATACAAATGCACTTACAGTGATCTATTACTCACATTATTCCAGATTTGTAAAACCTGTGAAGGCCATATTAAAACTGTGAATAAAAGTTTGTTTGTTTTATGCCTTAAGTGTTGCTTTACCTTGTATTTTGTGCGGGAGATGAGGTAAAGTTGGAATGAAATCACAGGCTATCATGAAATTTATACATTATACATCACACAGGCATTTTGAAATGTGTTGCATTCAGTAAGCCTCAGGAGAACTTCAGGCAAACAGCTTTAAAGACTAACACTTCCCCGAAGTACTGCTCAAGGTGCATCAACCTTCAAACCTTAAAAATGCCTCGACAGAGCATTACCAACAGGGCTGAGACAGGAGGGGGACAGCCTCATGCAGTCTGTGTAGGACTTCAAACAAATGTCCATACATTGAGAAATCCAAGTCCATGTAGACAATGATAAACAACTAATGCTTCCTCGGTTAGAAAAAAAAAAGAGAATAAAAGCACTTTAGGCTCTTGACATTTAGATTTATTATTTAAGTGAGTGTTGCACTGCTAACCCAGTGTGGCCTCAAATTATGACATAGAGGTAAGGGGCAGCTCACTGTGCTTACCCTGTCAAATATAAAGCTTATTAAAAATTTTGCAGGAGAGCAGATTCACTCTCTGAAGTAGGTTAATGTAACAGTTTTTAAATGTCCTAGAAGCTCTGCCCTTGCTCACTCTGTCCCAAGCATCTCTGTAAAGTTCTCAATAAAGATAAAATTCTCTAAGATTGTTCCTCACTATGCTTTTGATTTGCAATGAACGCTCTTATACTAACAATACTTTACATTCTGCTCAGATCCTGCTTTACTTCGACAAAAAGAAACTTCTATTGTTTCCAACATTAGCCTAGCCTTGCAGTAAAACTGGACCCTCCCAATTTATTATCTATAATAAATCAGATTCACATTACAAAGCATATAGTCAAAGAATTGTGCTCAGTCTGCAGGTGCAGTGCAGAGGTTTTTGAGCTCTTATCTTGCTTGTACAGAGTTGTGAATAAGATAAGTTGTACAAGACTTAATTATAAATACAGTGATAGTTTAGCTTGTTGTTTTAGGGGACACAATGTTGTTGAATTTTGTCAGAGGTCTGAATCTTGAGTTGTTCTTTGAAAATGTTGACTTTATTACCCACCCTTGAACTTTGCTGATAGCAATTACTGTGGTACATATAAATGTTGTTGCAAGTGCACAGGCAGACCCTCCCCCCCCTTCAAACACATTCAGTGTCATTTATATTGATTTGGGCATTTGTAACTGTTAAGAGATTACATTTTGTGGCTTGTTGGTCCAGGGGTATGAACATGGTCGAAAACATGTTTCCTGGATGGAATGAAGTGCTGTCTTGATATGGATCTGGAACCTGGTCTGAAGGGGCTTGATTTTTTGTGCTCAGGGAAAATGTGCCATCTGAACCTACATTGCTGTTGTAAATCTGGATCTATCCTCTTCAAAATTCAAGACATTTTCCCCTTAATCATCAGTTGTTGTGAGAGCAATAACAATGGAATCTCCCATCGTTGCAAGTGCACAAGAAATTCCTTGGACATCTTCGTCACGCAATTATTATGATTTGTTAGAAAATGTCCATTTGGCAAATTTTTGAAGATAGTGTATGTGTGGCTTATTGGTATGATTCCCCCTTAGGGTGCAAGAGCCGGTGCTCCAGTCCAGCACTGGCATGTGCCAGGAGTGCCAGTGTTCTCCTCTTCGCTGAATATTTATTTTCATTGGCACGGTCACTATCAAACCTTGTAAATTGAGTGTTGTTCAAAAAGCAATGCAAAGTGGACATTGGTCCAAAGTTTGTAAAAAACAAACAAACAAAAAAACAAAACAAGCTCGCACTCGAAGAGAAACTATGAATATTAGAACCAATTACTTCGACCTCTATCACAGAACTCTGTTCAGTTAGTTCATCATTCAATCAAAGCTTGAATCAAATCACATTTACATGTTTTATTGAAATACTAAATTTAAGCCAGTTTCCCCAACTGATGAACAGATAAATAAATGGACAGCATGAGGACCATAATTTTTAAGCCCTGGCTTTTGCTAGTTCAGAAGCTCAAAAAGGTCACCGGTTGTATTTTACTGCAGGTACTTTATGTTAAGTTTAAATAATTAATTGAGTACAGGACCGGCCTCTGAGAGGTTTGGTTAAAATGTCAGATAAGGAAATGATTCTGGTTACAGAATCAGGACAGCAGAAAGGATCCACAATTCATGGAGTTCATTTCTAATGAAGCTTTAGACAAAAATATAATGTCACAAAAACAATATATACATATTGTCTAATCTCCTGGTTAAGTTCGTCATTTTTATCCTCCCCATGTTTCTAGTCATGTCATTTTTTGTTTCTTTTCTTGGTTCCTTACCTTGTGTTTCCTTTCCAGATCACTCCTTCCTGCCCTCCCCTACCTGTTCTCCTCGTTCATCATCCTCATGGGTTTCACCTGCGTTGATTGTCTGAGTGTGTGCACCTGGTGATCCCTGTCTGTTTGGGCCCTTCCTCTTGTATTTAAACCACTCACTTCCTGTCCCCTGTGCTAGATTGTGTTGTTCCTCCAGTGTGCATCCATTTTGAGCATTTTTCCTGATTGTTTCCTTGTGTATCCTGACCTGCTTCCTAGTCTTCTGTTCCTGAGTATGGCCTGCCAGTTGTTGTACATCTGCCTGGTTATTTCTGATCATCATCATCATCTGAGTACCAAATCATTTTTTGGTTAGACTGAAACTTACCTCTGTGTCTCCAAGTCTGCTTTTGGTTCCTTCCTTCTGGCAATCGTTACACATATATGTTTAAATATCGTAATTGTTGTATAGATGCAGCTACCCTTTATTCAAGCCCTTAAAGTCGAGGTGAAGTTCTCTATTTAAGTCACAAGAGACCTTTTTTTTTTTTTCTTTTTTTGAAGATTATTGGCCCTGATGGAAATATAGTCCTTCTTACATGTTTAAAATTACTCATTAACATTAGTTTGCTTTAGGTTAAGTGGGTTGTAAAGCCATTTCATATAAAATGTTTTTTTCAAACTGAATATTGTCTGAATTACAACTATAAAGACAAAAAAAAAACATTCTAGGGCAGGAATTGTCTTCCTGCTCCTCCACTGCCTGTCTGTGGTATCCTTTTTATACGATTTGTCATTTTTTAATATGGGCTTGCATGTGGTAAGTATAAATCATAATTGAATTATCTACGAGAGATTCCTGTCCGAATCATGCTAAAGGCATAGGAACATTTATGTGGTGTGTCAAAATAATAAAAATAACGAGGGCTGCTGACAGTGAGGTGGGGCTCTGTGAGGATAGTCTTGATAGAATGTACTGTTGGAAATTGTTTTAAAGCTCAGGTTTCCCTACGGCTTAATATATTCTCTTTTCAACAAATTTACATTGTGTCAGATTCCCCATAGTGTTTTATTTTCTGACAGGTTTCAATCAGATATCGGAGTAGTGCATGCCCATCAACCTCTTGTTTTCAGTCCTGCTCTAAACAGCCTGTTTTAGTGTTAATCCTCATGAGCTGTTCCTGACCACACCCTTCTCAAAGGTGGATGTGACTTCAGCTTTGGCGCTGTACTCTAATGTTGACTGTGGCCGCACAGACATGCCTTCTTGCCTTGCAACGTCACCCCACTGGAGTTGTCTTTGGGATAAACCAACACCTTGTTCGTAGTCTTGTAGTCTCACAATTAGGAGAGGTGGTCCTAATGACATCATTAAAGCTGGGGCATGTAACTGAAATTGCAATAGCACCAACTTTACTCCTTCCCTCCCTCCATAATTGTGCTCCAAGCAATATCCCACCCCCATGTACAAGCAATCCATTGTGTTAAGCCTTCAGCATAATGCCCATGAAATGTATTTGTGTCCACAAGAGTCACAAAGCACATGTCCCTCCTTAGAATTAACACTACCTGTACAATCTAAAAAAAAATCGAAAGCTCATTTAGATATAACAAGTACATATACCTTAATAGAGGATCCAACAAGAGCACTAATCTTGAACAAACAAACATGGTGTGAAAACTACCTTTAACAGATCCTGAGGCAGGAGAATTCTTGGTTGCATATCTGTACAGCTTCTGTGCTACAACTCTGATAGGTCCCTTCTTTCAAGAGCCATTCAGTCCAACATCTCTTGGGCCTTTAATACTGATCTTTGACAAGTACTTCATACACACTAAAAAAAACACTGAACTCTTCTTTTACAGACATCAGTGCCTTTCAACCTGTTGTTTCAGTCAATACTGGCTTCCTTGGGCTTCAGCTTTATTTTACTGGCACTATTGTTTAACATAAGTGAGATATTAAATGTAAAATGTCATCTTTTTGTCCTGTCATTCTGATTGGTGTTCTACTCTTCAGTGCAGAAGCTAAAATTTCTTTTACCTCTTCATTTTACTGTATGATTTTCAATAATCTGACTCAGTGCTCTTCTTTGATATGTCACTCATGATGCACTGTGTACGAGACAGAGGATTTTTTTGGAAGAAAAGGCTCACACTTCTTTTTATTATGTAAGAGGAATCTGAACCGACTTCTTTGTTTATTTTTAGGTTTCTTTTTGTGTCTTCATGTGTGCATGCCAAAGGCTGTTTTTCCAAATATATCCTTCTAAAAATAAGGATGAAAGTCACATTAACAATAGGAAAGCAACTAATGACTATTTCTATCATCGACTAGTAATCCATAATTGGGTCAACTCGTGGAGTAGACTGGTGCTTTTCTTTCTTTCTACCCCCACAATAAACTAGTGGATTGTATTAATGCTTTTGGATGCTAGTATTCCATTGTAACAAAAGTGAAGATAAGGCCACGCAACGTGGGCAGTGGAATTGCTCTGATAGTGTTGGGAATGATTTGACCTTTGTACATATTGTATATAGTCTTTTCATATGTTTGAACATCTCTTTCTTTATTTTGTTATATAATCATTGCTTACCAAATGCATTCTTCAGCCCCACACACACACTACATGACCTTGTGCAGTCCACTCCTTGTTCCTTTCTTAACACCTGTCCGAAACTTGGTGCACCTTTGAGACCAATTCCAACCAGCACGGAGATGAGGAGCCTGTGCGAGGGCCATTCCACCTCACGACCCCTACCCACATGTTACATACACACACATTCTTATAAAGACAGAAGACACTGAATTAGCTTCAGTTCAACATTCCAGACTGTTTGACACTCTGTATTGTTGTTCTCCTTGCTGCAAGTAAAATTCCACTTGATTGCATCCAGCTGCTTTTGGTCATCTTTATTCTGAGGTATGTCAGGTGTTGGTACAAACATTGTGGAATTTGGGGGTGAATTTGCTTCAGTTTTCTGCAATTTCTGCTCTGGTGCAGACGAATAGGTCTCCAACATGTCTCCTGACACGATAAAAACTGATAATAGGATGTTTGATTTCTTAGTAGTCAGTGTATATGATAATATACAGTGAAAGAAACAAAGGTTTAGGGTGTGGTAACATAACTTAAACTACTGCTGTGAGGCTACATTGTTTCCTAATGCTCTGTGGACACTGTGTGAAGCTGTCCCATAAAACATAGGAGGAGAAGTAAGATTTTATTTATTTATTTATCCTTAATCCAACCAGGTCCCATTGAGATTAAGAACTGCTCTTTTAAGGGAGTCCTGGCCAAGAGGCAGCAAAGTTACACAGTAAAATTACGGCAATTTACAATTAACAATTTTACAAAAAACAGTTACAATTTGAGGAGGCTGTCGCAAGTGCTCTCAGCCTGGATTTAAATGCATTTAAAGAAATAAGCTCAGTTAATTTCCATTTTTTTGCAACATGTTCCATGCAGAAGGAGCAGAGTATACAAATGCCCTTTTTCCCCAGTTCTGTGCGGGTAAATGGAAGTAAAAGCAACAAGTGATTGTTTGAATGCAAACCATAAGAATCAACACTTCTCTGAGTGTGCAAATTACAAATGTAGGAGGGCAGTGGTCCAAGCATGGCCTTGTAAATAAAAGTGACACACTGCACTGAATAACCCACTTCAGAAAACAATGTATTGTACCCACATTACACTAAAACATGGGATGACATAATTTAATGACTATCTGATGATATAATCCGTCATTGACCGTTTATATCATCTATTTTTTTTTGACTACATCATGCCTCATTGCATCTCTTGCTGATATCAGGACATAACAGGTCCAAACTCAGATCCACAGATGATCAGAAAAAATGAATGCTGTGGATCATTAAGTCAACCCCATCTTCAACTCCATGTATGACTGATGTGCATCATAACTAAAGCAACAACTACAACAGCTATCATCTATCCTTATTTAGACATGGATGAATCCTGATTGGTTCTCAGAGATAGAGATCAGTCCCAACCCCCCTCAATCTACAATGCAAATGCAACATTGATCTTTTTATTTGTCTAATGTGGTCAAAAGTTAATATAAAAAAAATCTTATTTCAAGACACCTCAAGCAAAAACTAACAAATTTGATAGGTGAATATCGTTCCCTATCTCCTATCCATGCAAAAGCTCTGACATGATGCAAGAACCTGATTTCATGTAAGACTGCAATAAAGGTTTTTTATATGATGGAAAGAAAACATTTTTACTCATTCTTCTCTACCTACAACTCTGTGCCTCTTGTTCCTAATCTACTGTATTTCTCACTCTCTCAGCAAGTTGAATGTCAAACACACAAGCCCTGCTCCAAACACACAACCTAAAGTTACTTCCAAAGGCCTTCCTAGAAACTTTCAGAATGTTTGTGAATGAATGAAAACTCAACACTTGACTTACTGCAGTGGCATCTTTGAAGCCCTTTTCACACTTGGAACCCTGATATAATCAGAATTATACTTGGGCAGCCAGCCCAGGTAATTCACTGACATGGTTGTTGACATATTCCTCTTAGGCTACATTTACATGGCACCGAAAACGGTCAAATCCGATAAGTTTTCATTGCGTATTGGCCTTGTGTCTACATGGAAACTCGTTGAAAACAGAAACTTTTGAAAACGGGCCCCAGGGTGGAAAGTTTCCGAAACGCTCTCCATGCAGCCCCGTCTAAACCCGCATTGGAGCGTTTCAGGTTGAAACGCTGACGTCACCGCATCGCATGCGCAGTACTCTTTTAGATGAAGGCTGCGCGCGCATACCAGGAACAACAGCTTTGGCCGTCCGCCGAGCAAGGTGTGTGAGCCTCTTTCCCTGCTCGGCAGTGGTGTAAAGGAACGAAGTAATAGTACTTAGTTACAGTACTTAAGTATGTTTTGGGAGTATCTATACTTTACTTGAGTTTATATGTTTTTTGCAACTTTTACTTTTACTTCACTACATTAAAAATTAAAAAATGATACTTTTACTTCGTTACTTTTAAACTGTCAACTTAGTTACTCGCTACATAACAAAATGTGAATATAAATGACGCTTATTTTCACATTGTATTTTGAAGAGGATCGTACAGACTGTTCGTGCTCTTGCACGAACACACCTCTGCCTGCTTCTGCAGCCTGTGAACGACTGTTTGGCATTGCAGGACTTGTATTCAGCCCGCAAAGGGCACGACTGAACTCAAGCAATTTTGAAAATCAACTTTTGCTATAGATGAACCGCAAGTTTGTGGACTTTACGTGAGGGAGGAATGGAGAGAGGGAGTAAGAGGTGAAGGGAGCTGAGGGAGGGAGGAAGAGTTAAACTTAATAAAGCTTGGGAGAGCAACAACTATTTGTACCTTTTCTCTTTGTTTGTACTTTTACTTTTAATCCTTAAGTACATTTAATAGTAGCTACTTTAAGACTTTTACTTAAGTGATTTTTTAATGAGTGACTTTCACTTTTAGTTGAGTATAATTTATATAAGATATCTTTACTTTTGCTCAAGTATGGGTTTCAAGGACTTTTTACACCACTGCTGCTCGGTTTGTTATCCAGCCAAAACCATCCAGACAAATTTGTTGTCCGAACTGATTTGTTGTCCAGAAAAGAAACTCCCGCATCTCTGTGCGTCTACTCGCCATTGCTGTTTGTGAAAAGTTTTTCTAATTCGTTTGTGTGTTGTAGCAGTGCTGCCTCTCTGCAGACCTACACCGCCATCTACTGAACTGGCATGCACACTACAGCGGATTAACTTGTCTCCGAGCATCGTCGTCTGAACTCAGAAGAATTCTAAAACGCAAAGGAAAAATCTTTGCGTCTTTAAGTCAGGAGTTTCCATGTAAACGCAGCCTTAGAAGGGAGTATGTCCTGTTTGTGGGGGCAGAAGTAGTGGAGTGCAGTAAGGGGTAATGGATGGGCAGTACATGTCGTTAAACATTTGCGGCAGGAGTCAGTGTTCATATAATGGTACAAAACAAACAATTTTATCCTAACTTCATTAATGCATGTTCAAAAGCTCATCAGAAGCATGAAGGAAATAGTTGAGAGGAACAATGTAGCACACATCAGTGAATATGAAGCAGCATATTCACCTCTGCAGTGTTTTGGCTCTGCGTCCAGAATGGCTCAATGCATGAGAGACCTGGTGGTGATTGTTTATGAGCAGATGTTCTACAAAAATATGATGATGTGAAGGGGAAACACTTTCAAATGTTCAAACACATCTGAGTTTGTGTTACTCTTGTTACAATTAATTAAACTTCTCCATTTTTTTATCCATCCTGATAAGTCCCCCCTTTCACCGGCCACACAGGAGGATGTCATCAGCTCTCCCAGTTTGCCTCAAAGAATTATCCTGGTTGTTCACTGCTGTGTTCACAAATCACCTCACTTGGACTATATGAGGATAAAATACTAGGGGGCATGAAGAAACTCCTTAGGTAAAATCTAAATGAATAACTTGGTTGTGCTTGTTCACACATACGATCACCCATGTGAAGTAATTTCAGGGTTAACCCAATTCACCCTTACAGAAAACCCTAACTTGATTTTTTTTTCGAACCCAGAATTACCCTCGTTATTTATCTGCTACCCTAGAATTTCCCTTGCCCCATTCCTCCTTTGACTGACATTCTCACTGCAGGGAGACCTCCTGCTGTATGGTGGCAAGTGTAAACAAGGTCAAGGAGTTAACGGAGTAGGTTACCCAGATATTTTACAGGGACTATCAGAGCTAAACATGTGCAAAATGCTTCTAATCACATGAACCTTGCCTGATTTTCTTTGCATGTTTGTTTGTTGGTAATATCAAATGTTTTATTCTTATCTTCAGCTCTGTTGTGACAGTCTGCCTCATTGTGTGTGTGTAAATCTTTTGTATGTACTGTAAACATGTGCATGTGTGTTTCCTTACCAGAAAGCCCAAGGGCCCTTCATGGCAGCCTGCACTGGCTGTCAGAGCCTCTGTACAGTCTCCTCTTGTGTCAGTACGAATCCTGTCTGCAGCCTAAACCAAAACAATGGTAGTGGGCATGTTGAAATTAATACAGACCTTTCATAGGAGCCTTAATAGATAATCATGGTTTTGTTAAAAAGTGTGTCATACTGAGGCAATAGAGAGTAATATTTATCATGTAGGCTATGTATATGTAACTCATGAAATCCCGAGACCATCGCTGTGAAGAGGACACAGGACTGAGACACCATCCAGAGGACACAGACGGTACTACAGGTGGGGAGCAGCATCGTGTGAGGGGGTTTGAATTTTTTCCTCCCTCATTCATTTGCGAGGAGGCTTCCTGAATCACAGCAGCGGTCACCAGATGGTGCTGCACCGGCAGGTTTGATCCATGTGCTGCAGGATGGAGGACTGAGGAAGTGGAGGGCCTCTTGCATCAAGATAATCATCATAACTCTGATGTCCACTGTGCAGACAAGTGACTGATGAAGACTATAAATCCCATACAAGGAGAGAAGAGGCTGTTATAAATGCAGCGCATGGGAGCGATGCTGTGCACTTTGGAAATTAGAGGTCCGGGGGGACAATGCTCCTCACGTCTTAATGGAAAAGACTGATCATTTCTGCGGATTGTTCTCGCTAGTTTGAGCCCCAAATCAATGAAAGGTGTTGCCTGGCAGACGATGGATGGACTGTTGCTGGGACTGCTTTTTCTCTTAAGTGTTGTCAAAGTCCTTTTCTCTTAGGAGACTTTTAATAAATCGATTATGACCATTAGCAATACTGTACTACCAAAGACAAGATATAAAGAGAAGCAGAAAACACAAGAACCTTGAGAAAATGATTGCATTATTCAGCTTTTTATGATTTAAAGGAGACATGAAGCTGACATCAACTCTACATGAATTTAAGTGCTTCTTCTTGACTTAAAAGGCAGAAACTATCAGTAAGTAGACAGCCTGTTGCTAAATTGTTTATTGCTTTATATAAACTGGTGGTGGTGGTGAGTGTGTGTGTGTGTGTGTGTGTGTGTGTGTGGTAGGTTCCCAACAGATATAGAAAATTCCGCTTTTTACAGATTTTACGAGACAACAACTTTACCAAGGTTTATGATTTTTTTTAAAACAAGTATGACCGTTACATATATAACTTACAAAAATTGAGCAATACTCTCAATTAGAATTAAGTTATTTCTTTATTTATACATTTAATCTCTTGTAGCGGGTGTTACTAGGTAGCTATCAAAACACATTAGTTAGAACACACTGATGATATAGAACTTGAAATTTAACTGCAAAGATTCACAGTGAGTTTTTGATTACTGCTAAGATTTTTCAACAATAATCACTCATGAACTGTGTACAGGACAGGACAATCAGAAACAGCAATCCTTTGTCACAAGAAGCAGTTAAGTCAACATAAACAAAAAGCTTCTCTCACATACTTTACAATATCACCCATAATCGTGTAGGGTTTGATGTTAACAAAAAAAAAAAAACATTTTACTCGTACTTGGATATCAGAAATCTGACTTTTTTCTTAGAATTCTCAAAAGTAGGAATTCAGAGGGGAGAGTAACAAAGCAAAGTTGGATTCTAACTTTAATCTTAAATTTGGGTCTTTTCAGAATTCTAAGCATAATAACCAAGTTTCAACATCATTTTTAGAAGCCCAACTTTGTTTGCATGATAATGACCCTTAGAATTTGAATTCTTAGAATAAAATAAATTTTGGGGAAAAATAACAATAATGAATCCTCATCCTCAGAAATCTGTCTTTTCCCAGATTTATGAGAATAAAGTAAAAATCTTGACTCTAATCCCATAACTATGTAAAAAAAAAAAAAACCTCTGAGGTCTTAGAATAAATTTAAATATTCAATTTTATTCTCAGGATTTTTACTTTTTTAGAGTTTGAAGGAAAAAGTCATAATTCTGATAAAAAATATATATATATATTGTCTTAAGGTCTTTTGAAAGCTTATTGTTATACCAGTCATACAATCACAGGGCCTTGAGTTTTTTATTGAGCTAAACTTTTAAGTTTTATTTATAAACTTTGCCATAGGACTTGTTAAGGATTTTTAAAATTATTTTTTTAAGAGGCTGGTAATAAATTATCAACATTTAAAGGAAAAACAGTTTTTAATGATTACGTTTTGCAGCTATCCCTGTGGAGAAAAATCTATGTGTTATGAGAAAAATATATGTAAAAAAAAAAAAAGTAAAAAGAACTTCTAGATATTTTACATAACATTCTGTCCCCTGCTGGTCTGCACAAGTCTGACTGTTTGCCATTTGATTTCATGCACTAAAAGTGTCAAACATAGGAGGCAGTGAAATGGATGTGGTGTAAATAATGTCATGAGATGATGGATGCCAGACAGCGGGGCGCTCAGGACGCTTTCCAGAAGCACAGAGGTTGGCATCCAGGCGGGCGGTGGGCAGGAAAACAGGGGCAGCAGATGGGGTGTCCCATTAGCTGTTGTGCTGTTAGCCGGAGCCAGCTGCCACTCTCTGGGTCTTTCTGTGGGCACGATGTCTCCCCTGAGTCCACTAAATAAAGACATTTTTATCTTGGGCTTGCTTTTTTGACTACTGAACACGAAACTTTCACACAGAACGCTGCAGTTTAGGAGCAGAGATGTTGGTACTGAACACAGAAGTCAGTGATATCAAATAATACTTTCAAGACTTTTCAGTAACATTTAGGATAAAAATGTGATTTTGGTTGTTTTTCTGATTTATTAAACTCAGGACCAGAGATTAGTGTGGTTCCACATGTATGACTGTGCCCTCTTTGTACTTGCAGCAGCTAATTAGTGATGTTACGGCGTCCTCGAGTCCACCTCCACATCCCTGCTGCAAAGTCTGTCCTTAAATCACCAAAGGTCAACAGAAAAAGAACATCAAAAGAATGAGTGCACAGTCTTGATAAGATACTTTCTGCATTTACATTTCCACAATATTTGTTGCACTTATTGATCATCACTGTGTGTATTGAGGTATTTTAATGTGGGCATCTGAATAAACTTTAAATTGTCACCAAGACTGTCAGAGACTTAAAATTTAAACTAAAGACTATTTGCTGCACTTCATTGGTTTACTACTGTATACTCCACAAGGGTTTTTCTGTTTAAGTTTAATCCAAACATTTCTGCTCTTAATGGAGATTACTGGAAATCAGATGTGCTGCATGACAAGTGGAAAAGAAACCACAAGCCTAAGTTAAACTAAGACAGATGATAATTAAATGTAGAGTTCAGCAGGCTATCTTAATGTGTATAGTGTATTTTAATAAACTTCGATGTGAAATATGAGAACCATCAGAATTTTGATCAGCTCTGTCCCTGCGACAGGCAGAGCTTGCATAAAGGTCTGGCTATGCATTGATACAGATCGGGCCATAGCTTAACGATATTTACTGAATTTTGATAAGAGTGCACTAAAAAAATGCTTGTGTGCTGATTGTTCACTGTACTAAAAACATTTACAATGCTAAACATTAATACCAAATGGCCTTTATTGTGGCATGATTTCACTAGAGTCAGAAGGGCACATGGGCTATGCCGTGTGCTAAAGTAATGCCACGACAAAGGACATGCCAGTGGAAAAATCAACGGTGCCAACTGCAGCAATGTGTAGCTGAGCTTTAATGCTTTTCAAAGGTAGAGCTAACCAAAAATGCTGAAGTTCATGTATTTATTATCAAAATAACACACGCACAACTGGATGTGTGTTGCATATAAAATATACTTTATTGTATTTTATCTGATGATCATGTGACAGCTTTTGTACATTTTAGTAAGTCCAGTTTAGTTGCTTGCATCATGAAATTAGCCTAATTAAGGGTTTTGTTCTTTTATATGCTTTTATTTTGTACTTAACCTGACATGCGAAATGGACCATTCAACATACAGTATTTCACTATTCTTCCTGGGAAAGAGCTCATAGATACTGTTTTGAAATGGGCATCACCTTGCAAAGCATATTCAGCAGGTGATTGGAAATTGTCAATCTATCACATTCATTACAGGCCAGTCAGATAATGTTGTAGGTGGGTGCTACTTTAGTAGTGTAAAGGACAAAACTCGAGCCACTTTGTCAAACAAACTTAAGGAAAAACATGTAAGAGGTAGAGGGAAAATATCCTTTATAGAAGCTTTAGCATTAGTGCTAATCTCTGTATAAACATTTACTTCCAGCTGCTGTATTGCTCTCAGCTCCCACTTCTTTCAAACACTGGTTGGGTCCTACAATGGGCCGCTCACAATCATTGTATAATGGAGCCTGGCAAGACGGTTCAGTCTGATTACAGTTTTGAATCAGGCTAATTCTTCTGCAAGGTTGATTTTTACTGCCTTTTCTAATAATATTTTTCTTCCTGATTGGATCAAAAACAAACTTGCTTTTTGTTTGTAAGAAAAGAATAAATTACTGGCAGCTAATGGCATTAATTAACAAAAGGAACTTACAATGGGTGAAATACAAAAGACAAAAATCCAAAAAGTGAATGACTGCAAAATATTTAATAATGCAAGAAGAAGATGACCTCTGACTTGAGCGCTCAGCTTATAAAAGTGAATGAGACATTAAGAAGAGCAGTCTCTTCATTTTCAATCATAGTGAAAGCTGGAAGACAATGAGTTAAGTAGTGTCAGGCTGCTGTGTTCTTATTCTCATTTAGCTTCAGTTTAGGGTGTCAACAAGTCAGCAACTTTGTCCTGCCGTTTTCAGTTAATTTAGTGCATTATCGAGTGCTAGTGTTCATCAACAGCCTGTGTAATTCAATATGGCTGACTGTAGTCTGCATTCTCTGCTTTGAGTTTACCTAATGCTCCTCGATTCAAAGAGCTCATATTTGTTTTGTAAAACGTCTACATTTTCTGTTCAGTTTGTAATTGGGACATAGTATTAAACTGGAGTACGTCATATCTAACAAAAGAAGACAGACTCAAAGGCAGTGGTAAAAATAGATGAAGAAGTTCAATAAGCCCTTTTTTTTAAAAAAATGTCTTTCAGAAGACTTTTGTGTAGCTATTATTAGTATCATATGAAGCTGAGAGCAAACAAGCTCATTCACTTCATACTGCCCGGGCTACACATACAAGACAATTTGACAAGACTACAAGAAAACATATGTGCCATTGGTGGTAATGATTTCTCAGTGGTGATTTAACAGACAAAAGATCTCCAAAAAGCTTGTGTTGTAAAATGGGAATTTAAAGGACAACCAAGTATGAAGACCAACTGCCCCTTTGTGGGACTTTTTTCAAGAAACTGTTTTTCAATGTTTTCACTTAGCTGTATGAACTATGTTGTTTATATATTTGTGAGGTTTAAAAGTGCACAACATCCAGTTGGTAACACATCCCAGCCTGTTGGCCCTCACTGACCATTACAGGTATTTATTAGATTCCCTTTCTGGAATGGTTAATTTTATGATTTATGGCTCAGACTGAATTAAGTTTCCATAACTGTACTAATACCATGCACCTTAGGGTTACACGACAGTCCGATATATATGACTCAGTTTCAACAAGTTTCCATTGGTCCCACATGTTCCAAATGTGCAAACACATTTTTAAAGTTCTTTGCTTCAAAACCCTTTTAGATGTTGGACGTTGGCTGGCATGTCAATAAACCCCTCTGTTTCATACCTGGTCAAAACAGGCTGTTTTAGTGCAGATCCTTAAGAAGTGACTGTGAATTCACCCTACCTACGCTGTGCTGGTTACACAGCAAAGCATAAGTGTCCCTCTGCTAGCAACACTTTGCTTCCCAAGAGGAAACAACTGTACCTGAACAGGATGGATTGATGATTTTTGCATTGACATTTCCCTCAGATACTGTGGAAGACTTGTATTAGCTGGGGTAAACACAGGGAAACTTCTGGAGATGGAGTCAACAGGTCTGACATGAAAATGGGGAAATCTACAATGGGAACTGGGTGACAGGAGAAACACACGGTACTGATTCTGGTAGATAAACTGTGAGCTGATGTCATAAACTAGATGGAATAAGAGTGTGACTAAAAGGATCACTGCTGAATCTTTCAGGATATTCAGGATCAGAGGATACTATCAGCTTTTATGTGCTCATTTTGCAGTGAGCAGCTCTCATCACACGGAGCCTCACTGCTTTAATGGACATTTATACTTGTATGAACCAGATTCACTGTTAAACAAACTCTGAGTAAAAAACAGGAATTCTGAATCAGCGTGAGTATTTGGCTTCTAATGATCATTTGTTATGTTCAGACAGAAACCATGGTTTTAATGATGTGTGCCCTTCACGATAGCATGCTGTATGTTTGTTGTGGCTAAACTGAGAAAAAAAAAACATTTTGTCAAAATTACTGTGCTTGGTCAGCAGGATAATCCCTCAACATTTTTTGATTGGTCTGATATTTATATGGGATGAAGTATTATTTGTGTATTTGGCAAAATTTCATGAAGACTATTGTTTGATCTTTATGTTGCTGACAGAAGGAAATGGAGGCTGTGCTGTGTCACAAAATAATGCCTAATCAAAGTAGATTGGTTGTGGAAAAGTAAGTAAAAACTAACTGTGAACTAACTGTTGGTAGCATGGGACAACACTATTTTTTGTAGCTTGTTTTCTCACACAATTCTTTTATTACATTGAGACATTAGCACCATGTGAAGTAACATATAGCATAAGCTTCTATTCCATCTGTCATAAGGTTCTAGGCCAGCATAACAAATTGCATCTATTCAAACAAATAGGTAATCTGTGTACTTTAAGTTATATCTTTGTAACTCATTTACCTCAACACTGGTTGTGACAAACCTTGCACTGTGCCACAATCATTGGGAGGAAAAAAAACATCTAAATCATGCCTTAGCTTGTCTTGGGTGTAACCAGCCTTTGTCACACAACACACCAACAAATTCTAAGCTGTTAAACAAGGCAATAAGGATGGTGATGATACTACACAACAACTACAGATATCATGACTGTAGTGTTAATAAAATATGCTAAATATTGTAATATGTAACAACAATAAAGGAGGAAGAATAAAAAGAAGAGGAGGAGTGATCTAATGTCCCCTCAGTGAGACGATGTGTTTGTGAGTGTTAAGACAAAAGCAGCCGCCCTCACTCTCTTCCTCTGCAGTTTCAATAACAACAAACAGTAATGACGGGATTTCCTCGTCCAGACAGGCGTGATGTGTCCATCACTCACTCCGCTCCTACATTTGATAGAGAACCATGGATGCATTGTTGCTTCGCACCATCTCATTCAAACACACACACAGTCCCAGACACACACTATCACACACGTGCACTCCTCTACACATGTCCCAATTTTTCCACAACCTTTCTTCTTCACTCATCTTCTTCTTCTTTTTTTTAAATAGCTCTTTGTTCTCTGCCCATGTGTCTATTTTTATCCCTGCATTCACGGGAGGAGTCAGAGAAATGACGAGGCTTGGGAGACTTGCTCATCGCCATGGCAACTATATTGTAAGCCTCCATTGTCTAACATAGCCCCCTTCTTATCCCTCTTCTTGCGTTATACCTTTGTTGCTTTTATCTTATTATCTGATTTGTTCAGCTCCTCATTTTATGCCAGGAGTCTCATTTCCCTGTGCATGCCTCCTCTCCTGGATCTCTCAACGCCGTGCTATCCCCCCACCCCTCTCTCTCCTCCCCCCAGGAGCGGATTGAGCTGTCTTTTCCTCTCTGAACCAATGGGCGTGCTGTTGTAGAGTATTTCTGTGCTAACCCACGCCTCGTTCATAAGGTGCCATTTCGTCTCTCCACCACTGCGAGGCCCTACTTTCATGAGACCAAAAAAAATTCTCTGTGGGCTTTGTTCAGTTCAAGGGGGTTTCCCCATTACCCCTCAATCCCCCCTTCCTCCTGCATTTTTTTTAGGATCCTGCTAGGAAATGCAAATTTACTGGCATCCTCTCTTGTCAATATCTGCAGTGTGGTACCCTCTTTTGAAAAACATTTTGCACATTATGGATGTTTTTGCAAAGAGAGGTAATTTTTTTATTTAATGTATGGATCATTTTGGCTTTATTTATGCCAATAGTGTGATTTTTGTCAAAGAAAAGTTTAAATTATATTTTTTTTCTTATTGGTATGAAACAAACTGCATTTACGATGCATCAATAACATTTAGGATAAAAATGTCCTCTTACATATCTGCCTTGTACAAATACACAATGGACACATTATTAGGTACACCAGTCCAGGGTTTGAGTATTTCAGATACTACTGATCTACTGGCATTTTAAAGCAAAACCATAGAGCCATTTCTGAATTGTTTATTCCCTCTGCTGGCACCTGCAACTGACGCTGGATCGGTTCTGAATCAATGGTCCTCAACTAGAAAAGTGTGGAGTGCTGGCTTCAGGTCGGGGATGAGATTCTGGTCCAAGTGGGGAAGTACAAGTACCTCAGGGTCTTGTTCATGAGTGAAGGAAGGACTGAGCTGGATATTTGCAGGTGGATCAGTGCGGTGTCAGCACTGGTGCAGACCCTGCACAAGTCTGTTGTGATGAAAAAGGAGCTGAGCCAAAAAGCTCTCGCTGATATGAGGCCTCAGGGAAGACCCAGGACATGCTAGCCGGACTATGTCTTCCAGCTGGCCTGGGAATGCCTTGGGGTTCCCTAGGAAAAGCTGGAGAAAATGGACCTGGCTTATCTTGAAATCATGCATCTCTGTCTTGCCACCCTCCACTGACCAACGGTTTCACTCGGCTAAATGCTTAACGGCCCAATCAGGGAAGAGAGGCGGGAGCAGCGGGTGTGACAACAACAGGGAGTGACTTGACAGGAATTGAGGTCACTTCCTGTTGTACAAATAATGGCGGCTAATGTCGGTTAGCCTGTGGTCATCATAGTTACTCAGTTATACTTGACGACATATGCTCTCCTCATAAGTTTACTTCCGAGGGATTGTCTTTGATGGCAAGTGTTAAATGATACATCTGTGTGATACAATTTAATGTGAAACGATAGTCTTAAGGTAGTTAAGCTATCAGCTAACGGCGGCTAATGGCTAACAAGGGCAAACAACAGTTAACTGCCTTTAGCCGTTGTGGCTAACAATAGTTAGCTGCTACATTTAGCCACTACATATGCTACATTATAGCAGCGCTGCTTGATATGGATTGGTCTGTGGTGAGTGTGATGAGCCAAACGGTCGTCCAAATCACAAAAGATTGTCCCTACCCCCCTGCACAAATGCCAGAGAGGGAGGAGACAAGGAGTGAGTGGGTTTAACACAGCAGACTGTAGTCTTCACCAATCAAATCAACACCTCTCCTTGCCTTTAAATGCGCTGCGGACATGTCGTAGTTACTGATTGATCAGGTGACGGTGTGTGCTGAAAGACCCAGTGGCGAAGACGGTCAGAGTAACTGGGAGAGCACAGGGGCACAAAATTAAGTGACAGTTACATTCAAACACAGCAGCAGGCTAATCCATTCATCATGCTTGTGATCCACCTGCATTCCTGGTCTGTCATCACCAAATAGCAGAACCTTTGGTGATATATCCTCTAATGGTATCTCCTCCTCATCCTCCTTGCAATAATGTACTCCATCTTTCATTATCATCACAGTTCAATTCATCACATTATGAATAAAGATTAAACAGAGAAAAATGGACTATCACAGGTAAATCCTTAAGACTTGCATTTATTCAGCAAGCCTCTCTTTTTTTCTTTTCTTTTGAATTTCATGAGATGAAAGAAGCCAGATATATACTTCGTATCGGATGAGGCTGTTTATTGTTGGCTTGTGAGATGTGCATCACACTTCCAGCTGCTGTCAGGTTAAATTTCCATTATGACAAACATCTTCGATCTGGCATTAGATGTGACGGGACAATTAATATAGATACAAATGTATATGCTGGTTCAGACGGTTACATTAAAAAGTTATTGCTGTGATTGTTTATTGCATTGAAATGTGCCTGACACTCTGGAAACCTACCTTTGAGGTTTTGGTGACGTTCTTGCACTGTGGGCCTGTCTGCCAAATTACCACAGTACCAGGTGCGCTTTGCCTGTGTCTAGAATAGACAGGTGAGCAGGTGAGCTTTCAGTGCACGTTCTGCTCAGGTTTTTGGCACAAAATTGTTACTGCGCCAACCTGAATCTGTTGACACTTCCCCCTGGTGCGCGCCACACCCATCTTGGCGCAGTCAATCTACCAAATTGCCAACCTGACTGCGCAAAGCAGTTGTGGTTGAAATTACCACTGCGTGGGTTGCGGCAGGCTCCGCCACCCTGCGCTGAACCAGGAAATTAGGGCCTTATGTGTTTTCCTGCTGAAAAGAGACATCCCAGGAGGATGGATACACTGTGGCCACAAAGGATGAATCTGGGCAGCAACATGCAGGTAGGGTAAAAGTTTAATGTCGCAGTGGGTCAAAAGTTCACCAAGAAAATATCACCCAGTCCATAATACCAACACTGTTGAAACAAGGCTGAATGGATCTATGTTTTGATGTTTTTATGTTAAATTCTGCGCCCATTATCTGAATGTTGCAGCAGAAGTCAAAAATTATCAGACCAGGTGACATGTTATTATTCTTTGAACAAACCTTTGGTAAACCTCTGCAGTTTGTTCCCCTAGTTTCCCATTCCTGGCTGACAGGAGTGGCACTGGGTGTGGTCCTCTGCTGTGACAGCCCATCTGCTTAAGCAAGGAAGAGTTGTGCAATCAGAAATGGTTTCCTGCATTACTTGGTAACAAGTGAATTTATTGTTGCATGTATATGTTCCCCAG
This sequence comes from Scarus forsteni, assembly GCA_036419115.1. NCBI lineage: Eukaryota > Metazoa > Chordata > Actinopteri > Labriformes > Labridae > Scarus > Scarus forsteni. Next base: position 23,673,978 of record JAZDUH010000130.1, on the reverse strand, counting down.
CTTCTGTATATTCTCCTTTGACCTCTGGCATCAACAAGACATTTTAACCTAGAGAACTGAAGCTGACTGGATGTTTTTTTATTTGTTTGTTTTTTCCAGATCCCTGGAGATGTTTGTGAGTAGAAATCCCAGAAGATCAGAGGGTTCTGATGTGCTCATCCAGCCTGTCTGGCACCAACAATCACCTTTCTTCCCAATTATGATGCTTTGTTTGAACTTAAGTAGGCAACCTTGCCCATGTTGGAATGGCTAAATGCATTGTGCTGCTTCCTTGTGATTGGCTGATAATCCATTTGCATAACTAAGTAGATGAGCAGGTGTATAACAAAATCACTTTCTAAATTCCTGAAAATTCTTCATATCAAAATTTTAAATCAATCACAAAGCAAACAATGAATTAAGAATCATTAAGATTCTATTTTTTGCCATATGCAGATATTTGATTAAAGAAGGGACCCAGGCTTTTTCTTTTCTATATGGAAAAACCCTTACTCTTTTTTTCATCATAAAAAACATCATTACATCATGACAGCATGACTTTAAACTACCATTTAGATTGTTTATTCCCTGATACATGGAAATTTATGTTTGCTCTAATCAGCTGATTACAAGATAGAGAGTGGAATTTTTGTCCTTAATAGCATAACATTATTTCCAGTGTTAAGTGATTATTCTATACATCCTATTTACCTTGACATAGAATATACAATAGTGTCAGACTCTTTCAGTGAGGATTTTTGATTTTTTTTTTTATTCTTTCTCCTTCATCTGTATTACTGAGTCACAATCCTGCTTGCAGAATGAAGCAGCACAAACAAACGATCAAACATTTTCCAGCGAGGATTTCCCAGCCATTACTCATTCCCTCATCAAATATTTTCCACCATTGTAGCTCAAAGAGAGAGAAAAAAGCAGGACATGCATTTGATTCCACATGTGGGATTCCTCCTTGTCACGTGGCTCAGGCGGCACAAACATATGCTGTCAGCCGAAGCTGCTGTGTGCAGAGGCATTAGGTGCACAAAAACACACAGAGCGAGAAGTAGAGCCAGTCATAGGAGCTATAATGGTACCAACATGAGGGGGGTTGGGGGGACTTCTGAGGAGGCGCTGCTATGAAACACCAGCAGGAGACAGAAATAAAGCACGGAGGCGAGCGGAGCGGCAGTCTGAGGGATAAAAGAATACGCACATGCTAACAATGGCAGGTGAGATAATGACGTTAATTATATGCTGCCTTTTGTGCCCGTCCACGCATGTCAACAGACGCCAGAAGCCCCTGAGGAACTAAGTGCTCACCCATGGTCCTCCAGATTGCCCCTAAAAGAAAATCCTCTCACCAATTTGCCCACTTGCTATGGCAACAGTCGGCCACCTCCGCGTCACCTGCCAGCGAGGGAGCAGGTGGACCCAGCGGGGCCAGGTGGGGGCTTCACCTGTCACACTTCCACAGTCTGTCCTGCGCATGCCAGCACTAACATCAACGCAGGCACAAACAATCCAAAGCTGCAATATTTTCAGGCAGGTTTCATTATGCAGAACACATGGGGGCTGCACATGCAAACACAGGCGTTTATAAATAGACATATTTACATGTGATGAGGGAGCATACACATCATACTACTGTATATATCACACTACTATAGGTGCTGATGGAGGGGGGCTGTTTCATCCGTTCTGCATCCAAGTCAATCTCCTATAGATATTTCCAGATCTGTTTGTTTTTCCCCCAATTTTATTGATTGCGATTATTTTAACAGTTGTCACAGATTTCTAAATCCACAATTCTCAAGCATTTTTTAAAGAAGAATAACCCAAAAGATTTACTTAAGCATCACAACATAACTGATCTGATTCTTTTTTTTTTGCCTTTGAAATATATTAGAATCTACTAAACATAACTGTAAAGCAATAAAAAAGAGGTCTGTAGAAGGGCTTTGAAATACAAGATGAGGAGATTCAATTCCCATCATTAATAAAAAGATTATGAAAGACATGAACTCAAAATTGCATGATCTTTCTCATGATCACTAGAAATCAACCCTAAGGTGGGAGAGATTTTTTAATGAGGTTATGTGACCTAAAATGACTAGCAAAACTCGCCAGATAGACTATTTAATATTTTGTATTTCACCAGTCCATCTAAGCCCATAGAAAGTGTTTGAGAATGGGCAAGCCTTTCAAAATCATATCCAGCTGGTGATTGGATGATCACCTGGATAGGGGGGTTGCAGGGAAGGCGAATACTTAAGTTTGCTTATTCCCTCGACTGCAAGCTCTCCAAAAGCAAGATTTTTCACTCTTTCTGATCATAGCTCTGTTGAGACCAAAAATTTCTGAAACTTACATATTGTGCTTTTTGTGATAGTCGTAACAAACAAATATCCTTTTCACAATGATTTAAGCTCAAATGTGATCTGCGACTGTAAAAAGCTATTAGTAAGCTACAATGAAACTACAACATGGCGGTTCGACATAGAAGGAACAACAATATTTCCAAATTATGACTACTTTTTGTGACCCCATTTGAGACTTTTCTCATAATTGATCAATCTGATCAGGTTGGTCCTGATGGCTTTTGCTGCAGTGTATGAATAGCTGATTATTAAAAAAACAATCAGCCATTTCTGTAGTCCTTGATAGCATTTAATTAACAAACACTGTCTTAAACACAAAAAATGGTATGACATTAAGAAGCATACATACTCAGATGCATTTATTATTTAAACATTAAAAATATTGTGTGTGCATGTGTATGAGTGTGAGTGTGTGTGTTCATTTCAAACCTTATTTCAGGAATCATTAATAAACAGTTTTCCAAATCCCTTTTACTCTGAGGGGTTTGGAACTGGGAAGCACTAAATGCAAAATCATTTTCGCCTTTGTTGACACATTCCTTCACTGTCTATTGATTTATTTGTGTTTGTGCTGTATATGTGGTGTCAGATTTAAATTTCGGCCCCCTCTGTGGACCCTTTGGCTCAAAATGTACACACAAAGAACCTGATATAAAATCATCATATATGTTCATTATTTCCTTTATAAAACACTTAAGCTCTGCTAAAAACTATCAAATATTCAGACATTTACAGAACTTAAAATCCATTAAATACCAGTTTGAAAATATGATGGCACTTGTTTTATCATTAGGTAGGCCTATATAATTGACCTGTATGAATAACTGACATTAGATTTAATATATCTATATATGTCAAAGCAAATACCCATGCAGAAATTAAGGCTATAAGCTAGAACACAGTCAGAGTGATCACCAAATGTAAAAATAAATAAAAAGTGGCCAAAATGGACAAAATTTGACTTTTTTTTTCAGCAAATCAATGCAGAATTAACATCAATAAATTTAAGTTTAATAAGTTAAGTTAAATTGCAATTTTTTTTCTTTCCCCAAATGTTTTTTTTTCTTCCCTCTTTTGCATCAAGTGAGAGGCAAAAGTAGAAGTTTCCAATCGCTGGTCTGGGCATTAGTTACCAACGCCAAGGAGGTTATGTTTTCGGGAGAGTTTGTTTTTCTGTCCGTCCATTTATATCTGTCTGTGAACAAAATAAGTCAAAAAATAATGGATGGATTTTGATGAAATTTTCAGAAAATGTTCAGCATGGGAAAAGGAAGAACTGATTCGGTTTTGGTGTTGATTCGGATCAGCGTCTGGCCGCCATAATGAAAAATGTGATTTTAGTGAATAACTACTGAACTAATATAGATATTATGAGTCCAATTGCTAATGGTATGTTTTCATGGTCAAGGGATCTAAATATTTTTGATTGAATAAAGGTAGGACTAATATTTATGGTGAAAATCACAATATGGGTGAGGACTGTGGCACTGGCGGAGGTCTGCGCTCTCCGAGTGCTTTTCTAGTTATTTAAATGTTTTGTTTATGTTAATAATCTCTATCCCTGACTGGACTAGGAACAAAACAATGCTTCCTCATATTGCTCCTGCATCACTGTGTTGTTCTAGGAATGTGTGACATCTTGCCTCAACATTGTGTTGAACATCGTGGTGGATAGTTAGAGTACATTGCTGACATCTTTATCCCAGCACTTTGACTCAATACAGAGACAACTTAAAGAAAAAATAAGTTCACAAATGCAAGTTAAAGCTATGGTCTACGATTTGGAAGCTTTGTACATATTAATAACACCGTTTATAAGGCTGTTATGGTCCTATGGTCCTATCTACACAGTATAAAGACCAAAAAGAATGGAAAAAAATCCATTCAGTATATCCGATGAAAAGCTGCATACTAGCTGACCAATCAAGCCTAAGAACCTGCAACTATTAATTGGTCCGTGAGTTAGTCCATGAGTCCATCCAATCCTCGTCTCCCTCACTACGCAGTACGCAGCATCTTGCCCATGGTCCCACCTCCTCCCCTCTACCTCCTGTGAGCAGCTAGCAGCGTTAGCTACTGAACGATCATGGAGCCGGAAAAGCCTAGCGCCGAACCCGGGAATCCGCCTCCCTCTCCCAAGACAGTCTGGCTGCAGACCACCCTTCTCCTCTCCCCTCTCCCTTCTCCCTCACTACGCAGTACGCAGCATCTTGCCCATGGTCCCGCCTCCTCCCCTCTACCTCCGGTGAGCAGCTAGCAGCGTCAGCTACTGAACTATCATGGAGCCGGGAAAGCCTAGCGCCGAACCCGGGAATCCGCCTCCCTCTCCCGCGGGCCCAACGGAGCTCTGCCCGCGGGTGGAGGCCTGTTAGCGGGCTAACGAATAGCCTCAGCCGGCCGTCAGACCTTCAGCATCGGCCGTTTCGCCCCTGGTTGATCAGGTAATGGCTTTGTTTACTACAGTGGGAGATGTCTGCTGAATAACTCTGGTTAGTTTGTGCCTGTACGGGCTAATAACTTGTAGGGGAGCGGGTTAGCCTGTTAGCCGCTAATCGTTAGCACTGTAAGCTGAGCTGGGGAGGACAGGCTGAGAAAGATTAATCCTCCCCCACACTCGGCTCCGCTCTGGCGGCGCCAGACCCGCATTGCCGCCGGTCCAGTTGAAATGGCTACTGCTGTGTGTTATAAGGGAGATGTCTGTCGTGTTTGATGCTTTCAGTTGAGCTGAGCTGTTTTTGATTGAGTTTGCTGCTGATATATTGTGCTAGTCGCTTGTAGCTCTGCCGGAGGGGGCTTATATGAGCCAACACGAGCTGGGGGCGGGATCTTGGAACACGGAGGGGAGAGGTGAGGGAAGGAGGGGCAGGCTGCGGTTTCAAATCGTAGACCACAGCTTTAAATGCAAAAAAAATGAAATAAATAGAACTAACATTCACATGTGTGTATTTAACATCAAATGCTAAGCTTAAACGGTTCATCTTATGACTAGGAACTGTTGCATCCCCACTTTAGATGCCTCTGTTTTTCATTCAGCTGAGTAGAAAGTATCAGACTGAGGAAAACACTTGTGATAATCAGACAGAGTGCCCCGAACAATAGACGCAGTGATCTCAGTCTGGTGTTATGGGTTGTGTGAGGGCTGCGTGTGACCCTTGATGTGAAGTGAGTGACAGTCAGGCAATCCACCACAGTATCTGAGGTCACAGCCCCCCTCCGCCCAGCCCCCACCCTGAAATACAGTCCAATCAATGCTGCCAACGAGATGCGGTGTGACGAGCAGTCTATCAATACCTCCGGGCAGAAGGAGGTAGATTCATAAATCAATCCTGTCTGTGAGTTCTGATTGTACAAAAGCACTTACAATGGCAGGACATGAGGGCACGTCAGCACTTACTATTTTATGTAGAAAAACAAAACCTCATGGAAAGAACTGATGATCATGGAGAAACTACTTTTATTAAGCACTCCATCACGTACCCATTCTAAATTAATCGTCTATATCTCCTTGTGCACGGTCAATGAGAGAGATATGCCGAACGGAGAAAATGTCAGCCTTTCACACAACTTGAGAAACAGATTGATGATTTTGAGTGAAGAAATGACAATGATTGAATACACTGTGATATTAAACTACTGCTCCAATAAACTCTACTTTAGGTTGCGGTATGGAAAACCTTAAATCAATTTAAAACACCTTTAAAACTGTATGATTATTTTTCATTTTTGTTCTGAAGTAATGGCATGATAAATGTGAAGGGGGAGTGTCACACAACACTTTAATGTTGGCAGAGTGGGAGGAATGATGTATTGATGTTTAACGTTCTGTACAAGGAAGGAAGTCATAGTTTTTATGGATCTGTATTCCACCAACTGGACTGCTATAGCATATATGTGGTTTTAAAACTCCTCTCCTCTTCCTCAAGTGTTGTTTTATTCCTTATAGGTCAGGGTGCCACATTGTAATTTACAATTGAAACATGACTTCACCAAAGAAAAATGCCATATTATACAGTAAGGGTTGCCAACCGTCCTGTAAAATAAGGGATTGTCTCGTGATTCAAATGTAAATATTGTGTCCCGTATTGAAGAGACACAGTTTGTCCTGTATTTTCTATTTGCCTTGAACGCAGCACTATTCCGCCCAAAGCTAACAGCCGCTAGCTCCTGCCTACTCATAGCGGCACTTGGTTTGGTTGGTTGATTTTCGACATTGGGAATAAGTGCTCATCATTGATTGGGTGAGAGAAAGTCATGGAAAACCAGAAGCAAGCATGTCTGTGTCTGCATCTGGGACTCCGCACCGTGCCCCTTTCAACGGAAACGGATGCAGATATACAGATGTGAGTGGGAAAGCACAAATGACTGGCTTGACAGAGACAGTGAAAATGAATATAAAGAAAACTGCCAAAGTATTTTCAGTCGCGCATGGTGGCCTGTCGGACGTGGGACAGTATGCTTCAGGAGAGCAACATTCTCGCAGCCTCAGTACAAACAAGTACCAAATGGCAGTCTCACAGTTTTTCATCCCTGAAGCATCTCCAGAGGCAGATACAGTAAGCTCATTAATAACTTATAGTATATGATTCATTTAGAAAAATAATCTACATATGAATCAACAGTATGGGATGTTATAAAAAGAATAAATCATGTTCAAGCTACCATCAGTGCTTTACTTAATATAAACGGTTCATAAAAACTTAAAGGCCCTCATTACTTTTGCTGTGAAAATTTGGAATGTAAAGTGTTATCTGTCTAGGTAAAAGAATTTTTAAATTTGGTGTTATATTTGTACAGGCCTGGGTGTCACTAACATCCACTGAGCCATGAAGTCTTAAATGTTGAGCATTAATGGTTGTTTTGAAACCAGAAAGTCTCAGCCTTTTCACTCTAGGTGTTTTTTGTCGTAATGTTTTGCAATACATTATGAGGCAAATTTAATGGTGAGAGAGAAACTTAAAAAAATTAACTTGACAAAAATGCAAATGAAATCATTTTTGTCAGCATTTACATAATAAAAATGCAGCTTAGTTGACACAGGTGTACAACATGGTAAGTTATCAAAAAATGTTTACCACCGCCAGGGGGAGTATGTTATTGCCTGGGTCTGTTTGTGTTTTTGTTTGTATGTTTGTTTGTTTCTCTGTTAGCAACATCAAGCATAAAGTTATGGACGGATTTCGATGGAATTTTTAGGAAATGTCCGGATTGGGACAAGGAACAAATGATTAGAATTTGGGAGTGATCCGGGTCAGTGTAAAATCGCCATGACGAAAAATGTGATTTCGTGCATGAGTACTGAACTGGAATAGTTATCATTATGAATGCCATTGCTAATTATGTTTTCATGGTCAATGAATCTAAATATTTAGATGAAATAAAGGTAGGACTAACATTTATGGTGAAAATCACTACATGGGTGAGGACTGTGGTGCTTGTGGAGGTCTACGCCCCCCGAGTGCTTTTCTGGTTCTACTATAATTTACTACAACTGCGGCCCCACCTCAATATTAGGCCATTGACAGACAGTTGGGCCCTTGCAGTGTGGCTGCCAGAGGTGTCCTTTATTTTTCTGTTAGAAAGGTGGCAACCCTATAAAGAGTGTACAGAGTGTATGCACTGAAGCATCAGTTTGTGCTACGAACCATTTACGGAGTTGCAGAGAACAATGTTAAGTTGTTGATATTGGTGGTAAGAAACAGGAAAATGTTTTAATTCACCTGATAATGTATTCTTTTTATCCAAAGTTAGATCTATGTAGCCAGGCTCTATCTGCACAAGATTTCAGCTTCAAATTAAAGGTGCTATGAGGAGAATTTATTTCCGGAAACATAAAGACTCTGCTATCAATGAGCATGCGCGGCGACTGTCGTAAAGACGTGACCCAAGCCAAAGTGTGCATTTGTTGTGATGTTAATGAATGCAGCTCGGACCTTCCTCAGGACTCTGCATTGCTTTACAACATCTTTTTTCAACAACTTACAGGATGCAAAGCGACAAGGTAATGTATCTCTTTCTAGTTACGCAGCGGTAGTTTTTGATGTGTGACAACAAGCAATTTTTGGAAAACTTATTAGGCCTATCACAGTTTTGTAGCAGGCTATATATCGCTACTTAACAGCCTGGTGCTCTAAGACGTGTCCGAATAATATAAATTTGCTCTAGTTTTAATTGTCTCTTTCCCCAAGTTGAGTATCCAGGCCAGTCCAGCCCTGTCCGACCCGACCATGAAGCTATGTGGAATAGCATTTATAGATAACCTATTTTGATGCTATAAAACTCATCTTAAATGTGTATTTCAATCAGGCATATATCTCAAAGTGAGACTTTTTTGTAATTACTTAGAAACTCCTCATAGCGTCTTTAACATTGTTTTCAAGGTCTTGGGTCTATATGTATAATAGAGCTACATCTAGATTTTGAAAATGTGGAACAATTTTTAATCGATAAATCATTCTTTCTCCCTTTCCATATATATATATATATATATATATATATATATATATATATATATATATATATATATATATATATATATATATATATATATATATATATATATATATATATATATATATATATATATATATATATATATATATATATATATATATATATATATATATATATATATATATTATTCAAATGCTAAAAGTGGAAAAAACACTCAAACTTTATAAAGTACAACACAAATTGATCTGAAAACAAGTATTGTCCACCTAAATTCAAAAGCTGTGTATGAAACGCATTTCAACATGGGTACTCGGACCCACTTACTAAAGAAAAGAAAGTCCAGTCACTTACACATCTGAGGGCTGCAAGACGAAACATAAAAAATATTCAGTTTCTATGTTCTTAGTATCAAAGTGGTCCAATGGTCAATTTTACTTTAGCACCCTGATTCTCCTTTCATGAAGGTATTAAAACAGAGTGGCGACACGTGTGGACTATATGAATGTCCACGTTGTTGTCCACTAACAGTGTTCACCCTATCCCTCTTAAAGGGTAAATATCTGTACAAGGGCACCAGGGTGTGACCCCTGGCCCCACAGTTATCCTCAGTTGGGAAATCAATGAAGTGTGTGCGCAGAGAGGGCTCCCTCAGGACCGTCCACATCTGCACAAATCAGCACTGTTTTGTCACCGCCGTTTTTTCTCAGCTCTGTCAGATGAGATCAGGAGACACAAATGTGGCACATTTTACGCACCGACACCGGATCTTCACACACAGATAATCAAAGGAGGCCCATGGGACAGAAAATGCTGGGCCAGGATACACAAGACTTCAAAAATGTTTAAAATGACATCAATACACATGCAATTTCAATCTCAATCCAAATTTTGTCCTAAATAGACTATTTTCTGATCTTGTTTTGTCAAAAGAGTGTCTTTTTTTTCTCTTTTACATTGGGCAATCTCATATTTTTTATGGATATTTTTCCTTTTTAACTGTAACTTAGTTTGTTAAGTCTTGTCAGCATCTTGTTGATTCTGATAAAGGCTGATGTCTGTGTATTTATGTTTTACGGTTTTAGTGTCCTGTAATAAAACAAAAGTAAAAGTAAAAGATGTTATGTTAAAAAAAGGACTGTAAGTGTCAGGCATAAAAGTTAAGTCATCTTAACTTAAACTTAGTCAATCTAAAATACTGTAGAGCCCAGGTATTGCTTCATCTTGGGTTCATATACTCCATTGTGATGACTGCAAGAGTATGTTTGCATCAGGTAAAAAAACTTGACAGCTTACCATACCAGGCCAGTTGGCTTGAACTGCTGATTCAACTGTGGTAAGGCATCACACTGGTAGGTGTTTTTTGGGGAGTGGGGAAAATAGCAGTTTCAGGTAGATGCTGTTGCTGTTTTTAGGAAGAGAGGGAGAAGTCAAGATGAAGCAGATTATGTTGTCTTGTACAAAAAAGTACTCTATGATGCAGAGGAGACGTGAAACATTCTAAAGGGTCATATGTTATTTAAGAAGCACAGTATGGCCTCCATAAAGTTGTAGTCACACACTGATGTTTAGGCCAACTTTTGCGAACATTTAGAGAAAAGACAAGATAAGAAACATCATTTGGGCAATGCAAATGCTGGTTGGGTATGTCACCACATCTTTAAAAATGTCTGGTATTTGATCCAAGATGCTTGTAAAAGCCAGCAAGAGTTGACCTCTGCTTACCTTTGCCACCCTCCATTACAGTGGCATTCATCTCTCTTCGACAAAATTGGGACCTGCCCACTCGTAATTAAAGGAGACATATCATGCTGATGCATGATTTAATACTTACATATGATATAATAAATTTGAAAACAAGACCTTACACCCCCTTACTTTTCAAAAAATGAGATATTGTATTTTTTCTGATATCCTAGAACGAGATTTGATGCCTCTGAAAATAGATCATTGCGAGATGTCCGCGAGATTTCAAACGTTGTGACGACACGAGGTACATTTCTTTTTATTGGAGTAATCTGATAACACACTTCCTCCTCTGTGATGTCTGTCAGCCCCAAACCCTCACCGAGGAACACATCCACCAGCAGCCGTATAAAGCTCCCTAGCTCACACTCCCTCATTACCAGCTCTGGCCTGTAGGGGTACTCAATACGCGCTCGCTGCTTGCGAGCCTGCCGGAAAATACAGTAGAAGAAGAAGGACAGGCTGGCTCAACCCCCGATAGAACTGACCAATCAGAGCACAAAGGGCTGTGACGTTGCGAGGTAACTGTAGGTCAGCCTTGAGACTGAGTGGTTCAACGAGAGCTTGAGGATTTTGAGAACGCTATTGTGGGGCAATGAAGGAACTAAATGACTTGTACTGAGCGCAGAAAGGCTTTACAGGCATCCTAGTCTGGCATAGTGAAAAGGAGAAACAAGCATGATATGTCCTCTTTAAGTGTATATTAGTTATATAGAGCTGCTCCTCCCTCATATCTGGACTGCTGTTGTATGACTTGAGGTGCTTACACACTGGACGCTACTTGTACTACCTCGGCAATCACTCTCCATGCAAAGACAGTGTACAGCCGCAATGGGGCGGGGTTAACCCTCATGTGATACATTTGCTGTGTACAGGACGATCACTTCACTCGTCGCATGATGTCAAAGTTAAAAAAAAGTTGAGCTTTCCAAGCGATGTCGTGTGTGGCTGTGCGGCAACAGCCAATCGGGGTGTGTGCGGGTGTGACGGTACCCGTGACAGACAGTTTTTCATCCGGACTACAGAGGAACAATTTATGTCCGTGTAGGAAACGTTAGTCAGTGAGGACATTAGTTCCGCCTAGCGGGGCCGCAGAAAACTCACAGATGCTGCTGCTGCAGGGCATCAGCTGCAGTGTTTTGTGGTTGATAAGTGAGTGAAAAGGATACAGTTGGAATAATGTCGGCTTCTATATCCCATTATATGATATATGATATGATCACGGTGAAACATGAGCGGACGTGACGTCACCCAGCGACGGCTGTCAGTAACGGTGACCAAAATTAGGTACTTATGGAGACGCGATGATACTTCAGTGGGCGACGCAATTTTGATCGCTGAGTTGCTTGCGGTGTGAAGGCAGCATAAAGGTGTCCTTTTGGGGACAGCTGTCTTAGATTCTATGATCATGGTGTCAGAAAACTGAGACCAGCTCATGTGGTCTAATGACATTTACGTTTGCTTTATATGGTGATCGTCAGGTGTTGTCATAATACATTTCTACATTGTTCAGCAGCTCCAAGCTCCATTTGGAAAAAGTTCCCCTTGGTTAAACACTACCCATGCGTTACATTTAGGGTGGTGAACTTTTTAAATCTATCTACAGCTAGTCAGGGGACTGTTAAGAAATGTCATAAGCAAAACTGACCACTGAAAAGTACGTCGACCAAAATTTTGATGACTTGATTACTCAACGTTAGTCAACATCAGCTGATAAACATTGATAAGTGAACACCTCTTATAGCTGTCACAACACTTTGCTGTATAACATGAAATAACCAATGGTTGAAATATAGAATGAAGTTTACCCTGGAGAAAATAATATAATTAAGCTCATACATCAAACACATAGCAGCATCTCTTTTATTGTTCGTCCATCAGAGGGGCAGCACAAAGCTGTGAGATCACATTTAAAGATACAGAACAAATGTTTTCATGACTTCTGTTGTGATGTTGTCATGGTGATACAGAGTTATTCATATTTTGAGTCATTGTTTCTTTTAATTATTTGATTTGAGAAAAAATGGCTATAACAACTTGAGTGATACTTTTGTAAGCAAATAAGGCGTTATAACATTCTCAATCAGGTTAGGTAAAGCAAGTTTATTTATAAAACACTTTTTAGCAGCAATGCTTCACACAACTTCAGAGTATAGTGACAATGGGAAATAAAACATCAGTATCAAACATTTGTCGAAAGAATCAGTGAAACCACATGAGTTAAAAACAAATAAATCATAAGAAAGATTTTAAAAGAGAAGAGTTGGTGAGCTAATAGGAAATGTAAAATGTTGAAATATTTCTATTTGATTAAAAAATGGAATCATTGTCAAATTTACAGTTCAGTGTTGGAGTTAATGCAGAATCTTCAATGGCCATAGTTACATGATGTTTTCAAATTAATTATTCAGAATTAAATAATTTGGGATTAAAGTTTTCTCCTTATTGTTTATGTGGAAATAGGAATTCTGAATAAGTTTTACATGGGAAAGTGCTGTTTTTGTTTATAAATGTAAGAAACGTTACTGTATCTTTAACAGATTTGTAGTGTAGCTTTTTATATATATATTGTAACAGTTGTACACAGCTGCAAAATTTGCTACTTATCCTCCTGAGAGACCAGTTTGTTTATGTGATTCTTGGTGCATCCACTTCCATCACAAGAATATCCAGCTCATCTACTCACACTATGACATTTAGAAAATTTCAGTGCAGTGTCCAAAATCTTGTGTGGTCATTACTTATGTAGTTCAGTATTTTAATTACATTACATAGAGAAAAGTGAGTGAGTGGATAAAAGGATGATTTTTCACATAGCTTCTGTCTGGGTAACCTTGTCCGACTTGGATGATACAACTTTTAAAAGGTCTACATTTCAACGCTTGCTTCGGGCGGCCATCTTGTTTCCATCAGCATCCCGTGCGTCTTTGCAACAGGACAAAGGAATACGTTTGCGCAGAGCAACTGGAAGTAATTCAAAGTGGAATGAACACATGCATGATCAAAGAATTATTTAATTCGGATTTATAATAGAATAAACCAGCCACTTCAGAATTACGTTTTTTGTTCTGAATTATATTTCATTTGGACTTAGCTGTTTACATGGTCATTTTTGATCTTTTTACAGAGGATTTAAGTTTTATTCTGAATTAAAGGAGAATTAATGTTTTCATGTAATTGTGATAAATGTATTTTTCACTCAGACGGTTGAATTGTGGTAGTAACAGTGCAGTGAACTGAAAGCTGCTTCTCCATGTTTGGTTCTGACTCTGGGTACTGAGAGCAGACCTGTACCAGATGACCTGAAAAGTCTGGATGGTTCAAATGTTCAGAAGGCGGTTACTGATAAATTTGGACCCTGGACCATTCAGTGCATCATTCACTGGAAAGATTTCTTTTTTTTATGTATCCTCTGAAAAATAGGAAGC